>JABASH010005361.1:0-12257 GCA_019776445.1 Tomocerus maximus | reverse complement strand
CCTAAATCACACACAAGAAGTTTGAAGTGATTATCTCAAACGGTTCTTGAGTTAATCGAGAGACACCACGCAGACAGACAGACAGATCGGGCATTCCCATAAAGCAGTGTTCCACTACTTAATAACTTACTGGCACTACTCAAGAATAAGAATCAGTATCTTCGTTCTATCGTTCTGCTGCGTTGTATAATCAATGTGTTTTAATACTCATTACTCAAGATATATTATATAACATCGATTTATTACGATATCTGCTAAAAAATAATGGTAGCCATCATTGACTCAAGAACACTTACATATTTGATACATTTACAAAGATAAAAATAGTAACTAAACTCGAAAATGAAAAAATGGAGTTAGATTTAACTATACGGGGCTTATAGTCGGAGTCGGAGTATAAATGATAAGTTGATGGAATCACGAATCACATTTAAAACTATATCAGAGATCAGGGGATGTGGGGAGGTTAAATTCTATGGCAAATTTATAGAATAGTTGTGATATTGTTCCTCGGGCACCAGACTCGATACTTTGGGCCTATTTTTAACATTTAAAAATGCTCGGAGAAAAAAGTTGGAGCGCAATAGGGAAAATTTCTAAAAAAGGGACTTTTTAGGGTATAAAAAAATTACCAAAAATGGGAAATTTTTAAATATTCTTTGATAACTAAGCCAAAGTCATCTCGTGATTGGGGTTATATTGGCCAAATGTTAATCATATTGCATATACCAATCCAGCCCCAAAAGTTATATCTTACTTTGGCAGGGAAAATGCACTTTTGCAAACATTTTCCAGTTAAGAATTCTAAACTACCTTTATGGAATTAATTGCGCTGTAGCTGGTAGTCAACAAAATTCAGAAATGCAATTCGTAATAGTCATACTAAATCCAAGTGGGACGAAAATACAGAGTCCTTGCATTTTAATATAAACGGAAACTTTTGCTTTCCAAACATATCTAAATCTAAAATGAGAACTTACTGCAACTTTGCATGTTGATGAGATGCTATATACCAATCGAAAGTGGGTTCAGTTTTCAGACAGCAGAGTTTTGCTCTGAATTGGGATTGGCTCCAGGTTAGTCGAGTGTTGACTGAACAACTTGGAGGCTTCTAAAAACCCAGAAAGGTTAAAATATTATAAAATGTTTTTTGTATACACTGATCATCCTAATTAAATTAAAAGCAATAGAAAGTTAAAAATTAGACCCCGTTGTACCTTGCATCACATGGAAAGGTTAAGTTCATCCTTTTGAATTAATCCGGGCACTTTCTTAGAGACAACTTAATACGTTTTGATAATATTTGATAAATTCAAGGAGAAAAAAGAGATGGCAGTGATGGCACAAACCGAATGGGATCTTGGTTTCAGGTATCAATTTCATATTCCTCACTAAAACGGGTCAAGTTACATATGGAAAGTATTTCATAACCAGATTCTAAAGGCACAATGTATTCCATTCGGACACATAGGTCAAAGGTAGT
The DNA here is from genome assembly GCA_019776445.1 of Tomocerus maximus. Classification (NCBI taxonomy): domain Eukaryota; kingdom Metazoa; phylum Arthropoda; class Collembola; order Entomobryomorpha; family Tomoceridae; genus Tomocerus; species Tomocerus maximus. The sequence goes on along the minus strand of JABASH010005361.1, from coordinate 10,774 downwards.
TCATTAAAGGTTAAACCTTTGACACTTTGACCTGTGCTTCCTAACATTATAATACTGTGCCCATTCAAATCAGGTTATATGAAGTCCTTTCCATTGATATGTCACCCAATCTTGTTTGACTTTTTTTGACTTTTGGCCACTAGTGTTAGTGGCGCTACAAGATATAAAAATCCTAGCAGAGTCTGTCGGGAGTCAAAACCTACTCGCTTTGTGCCATCCCACAAAGGGTGCTATGGATTTGATTTTTTTACCTTACATACCTTCAGTTACATAGAAGCACGTCGAAGTATGAAACCATATATAGCTCAACAATTAGGTAAAATATGCGCTTTCGAATGGCGCTGTTCTTTTTTGTGCTAAGTTGCGCATTTAGGAGATATTTAGGTTTACAGTTACCAGTTAAGCATACCTTACATTACAGGCAATTACAGACGTGTTCGTATTCGGTATGCTTTAGCGTACTAATAAATGATGTAGGTATTCTAGGGCCGTGTGCAAAAGTAATCTGAGTGAAAAAATCCAATCCATAATACCCTTTTTGCATGCCTTTTAAGATAATTTTAAATACATTCATTATTCATTATCAATTATGCTATCTTGCTATGTCATAATAGTCATCATGCGTTATTTAATCAGGTCTTTTGACGGAATAGAGTGATTCTGAAAGAATTTTGAGTCTAGATCAAAACAGATGGAATTTTCAGGATAGTAATATTCTGCATGGCTAAAATCATGCATAGTTTTGCATGAAATAGTACCATCCCCGCATGAATGGTTACAAAAATTCGAAATACTACTTCTAAACCTATGTGCGCACCTGTTACACCAACCAGGGTATGCTTCTACTTGGTCATTTTCGACCATGTTATCGAAATTCCAACATCTTTCAAAGAATCCAGATTAGATCTACCGATTAGGTAATACTCGATTAGGTAGTTGGAGATTTATGGCGCTTATTGTCATCAACGTCCATATTCCCTGGTGTAATTCCTCGAAGTACTAAGACATTTCCTACTAGTGGAATAGAACTCGGACCCTCGTATCTTTTAAGATCAATGGACACCGCCAGTCGTTTCATCCCCACAGACGGTTTGGTCAGAAACGTATCTGTTTCATCCCGACAGACGGTTTGGTAAGGAACTTATCTTGTTTCATTCCCGCAGACGGTTTGGTTAGAACATTTGGAGGAGCAGATAGCCGTTGTCGTTTGTTATTGTTCTCACCACAGTACACTGCATTTATAACCTCCGCGTTCCAGCATCCATAACTACCCAGAATAAGACATTTGTCTCCCATCCCAATACTTCAGGGATGGGAGACACTACAAATTCCTCCTTTTCAGGATTGTAACTTCAAAAATCCCCTGCAAGTAAAAAAAATTACAATTTTACATTTTTAAACAACGGAATTCTCCTTTTAAATGCTTCTGGTCTTTTATTTAGTTAATATTGGGGGTGGGGTTCAGACACTTCCCCCAATTTCAATTTTAGAGAAAAACTGACATTATTTTCGAAATCCACGTCCCCGAAAACCCCTAATTCATAGAAAGCAGTAATATTGTTTTTAATCGCATGAATGTCGGCGGGTTAAACTAAGAATGAAGGACTTCCGGGGACCTTTTGGCCTGAGTGGCTTCTTTGCTTAACCATTGAGTAGTGCCTTCCTGGACGGCCGTGGCTACAGAAAAAATCCAAAAACTGACCTCTAATTATAAAATTCGAGGTCAAAATTCGACTCTACACTTGAAATTCAATATTTATGACTAGTTTTCTACAGGGGGAACATTTTAAAGTTTTTGATAATTGAGCCGTTAATTTTTCAGACAATTTTATATCCCATTTCTGAAAAATGCCAAAGTTACTTCATGAAAAACAAAGATTGTCCGTAAGTATGAAAAAGAAACTGAGAATAATTTAGGGGGGCGTGGGAGCGAAAACGAGAACGGGAAATCGGTTGAACGTACAGTAACATGGCTTCCGGGAGTCACTGCAAGTAAGCCCTCGCGGCTTGAGCGGTAGTGTGTCTATNAACTGAGAATAATTTAGGGGGGCGTGGGAGCGAAAACGAGAACGGGAAATCGGTTGAACGTACAGTAACATGGCTTCCGGGAGTCACTGCAAGTAAGCCCTCGCGGCTTGAGCGGTAGTGTGTCTATACTACTCAATAGTATATGTCATACTCTCCCACTAACACACACACACACATGGCTTCCATTAAAGATTTCTAAAACGAGCATGAAAGCCCGATTTTTGAAAATATTTTTTAAAACATCGAAAATTGAGTTTAAATTTTGAGTCGGGAAATACATGTAAGAAATGTTTATCGATCTTTCATTCATGTATGAAAATACAAATTCAAACAAGGGGCCTCATGCTCGTCAGCATAGGTATAGGACTATGACTTTTGCGCCATCGTGCCCATTTTCGAAATATTAGGGGTCAAAGAGGCCTATAATTCCATGTCAACTGAATTAAACTTCTTATGGCCCCATACATGTTATAGGTCATTCGAAAGGTGACATTAATTCTAAATAAATTTCAGCACAACTTCATCAACGTTGACTAAAATTTGCGCTGACTCAAATTTTACTCAAAGTTCAGTCCATTCTCCTCGACGTTGAGGAAAATATACCCAAAGTTGAGGAGAGAAGAATCAACTTTGAGTAAAATTTACTCAACATTTGAGGCAGCGCAAATTTTAGTTAACGTTGATGAAATTGTGTTGAAATTTATTTAGAGTGTACCTATTTAGTGTTTATATATTAGCTTCCTATGTTGACATATGCGGAAGTTACTGGCCGCGAAAGCCAGAAACTCTGAAACATGCCAAAATAGCCGTGGCCTTTTATTTTTTCGCTGCTACCATTGTGCACGTCCTTAAATTGCCAAAACTGAAAGCAATTTTCAATACAGATAAACAGTTCCCTTGGCCAATTTATCTGAAACTAAAGCAATGGTATGGTAATAATTCAGGCAATCTTTCTTTTTCTTCTGCATGTACAGGGTATTCCTGAGACGGACGTGTGTCAATCTGCCGCAATCCGATAACGTGGGACAGACTAACCTAACTAACCTAATAAAACCTAACCTAAACTAAAACAATCCTATCTATGTAAAACTGTACTCAGTGTGGCAGATCCTACCATCTCCCCTGAGACATATGCCCTTTATCGTACCCTTAACAATTACTTCTCGGTTACTTGGTTACATTCACTACATTTAATTGGTCGTATTAAGGGTACGGTAAAGGGCATATGTCTCAGGAACACCCTGTAGAGTGGAAACGAAACATGAGTGTACAGTATTTCAGAAGTTTATTCTGACTCTGACAGGTATTGCCTATTAAATAATTCAGTCACAATTTCGATTCAGTTAATAACGTAGCAAACAACGGAATTCTTTGCTTCTTGAAATCTTAAATCTATTTAGCAGAAGCATGAGCAGCACTTACAACTCTGTTTGAAATTAATTCTAACTACTTTCGTAGGAGAGCAGTATTTATGAGCTCATTAAATCTTCTAGAGCAAAAGTATTGGTAAATAGTATAATAAGTAAAATATATAGTTATTTGCTATACTATGTGTACCTACTCTAATTGAAAACATGCGACGAATTGCATAAAAGTATTGAGGTACATTCACAAGAACCACTATGCAAAAGAGTGGTTCTTGTTTAATTGTGCAATAGTCAGTTTACCTCATTACTGTTGTAGACCCAGTCATTGTAGACAACTGAACCAAAGAGAAAGAGTCAGTAATGTATGACAATACAAGTGGAATGCTCATAACAAGGATTTTATAACTTTTGAATTAGTAGTTTAGATATGGCAAAGCTAATTACACACATAGTGCAAGGACATGGACAAGGACTAGAAAGCACAACGAGTAGTAGAAAGGACAAGTAATTCAGAAAAGGTAATGAATTACACTAATTTAGCAAATTAAATAGGATTTATTACAATTAATTAGATGAGAGAGTGGCTATAGTTTTTCTGCCTCATTTCCAATAATTTATGAGGTCTGCATTATATTACAATGTTCTGTGAAGGCCAAGAGACAAGACAAGGCTAGATCGGGGCAGACAAAACCAGAAGGCCGAGTCAGGACCAGATAAAGAGGAGAATGGAAATCGCTTCTCTTAGATGGCTTGAAGAATCTGAAATTAATTTCCTAGCCGGTTTCATTTAGCTCCTTTTATTCCCCTCATAAATTTTCTGGTGGAAGTTTGAAGTTGTATAGCGTTGTGGGTCGCTCTTTCTTAGCAGTTGAAAAAGGACATTGAGGTTGTGCCAGAAATGAGAGGGTAAAAGTGGAAGATCTTGTTAGCGTAGTAGACATCCTGTTCTTGACTGGGAGGAGACGCTTTGATTTCGACTCGTCCTTCCTAGATAAAGCAATGTAAATTAAAAAGTTGAAGTTTCAGTGTAATGATTGGGGTAAGACAGCAGGACAATGGTAAAGTGAAAGCACGAGGGGAAGATTTTCAAAGTTTTTTATGGCACAGGGAAAACATGATTTTTCATGTATTTCGCCTACATCTTCTCGTGGCATGTATATTATAGTTGCACCACCACATCGTACAGTACACGCTACACTAGTTACACTACTCAATAGAACTAATTCCTCAAGTTGAAAATGCAGATAAGACAAGACGGAAGCGATACAAAATTAAAGTTCAAGCTCAACTTTCTTTTTATATGAGACAACTAAATAAATACTTGGGTTGAGTTAAAATTGTTCATACATTCTAGAACATTCATGCATATAGTGTAAGGCTAATAATGTGGTGGTAGATATACTTATGTATATGATAGTTTAATCTTATAAGACTGTAGTTATAAACCGATTGGGCTGAGAGTAGCGTGGCTGACAAATCACGCCTGGAGTAGTCGTGTGTAAAGTAAACAAATTAGGAGGTTTCTGTAAAGTTTTTATGTAGCCGAGAGTTGCTACTTTGCGTACTTTCATTTCATTCGACTATTCTAACGGAATCGATCGGATTGCTCAGATGAAAGTAAAAGAAGGGGAATGATGATGATGATGGGAGATTACAAACTAATCCGGAAGAGCAGCTCCGAAAGAAAAGTAATCGTAGTTGAAGGATGTGGCAGAGACGCTAGAATGGCTAAAGGAAACTGGCATCTCTCTTCGCACTTCCTTTTCTTTTCCCCTTTTTCGATGCGACTTGTCAGACTAGTCTATGTAATGTACGGATAGAGCTAGTCATTCTTACTGCTTGGATTTAAACCGTGCTACAACAAGTACAAAAGAGAGGAACGACATACGCATGAAAATGGAAATGATAATATTGACATCAACACGGAGTGGATAGGAAAGGGGGAGACAAAGATGAATCCTTATGGAATATTATGATTAAATAATACTCTATGTATTAGATTAGGACAAAATAGCAGTAACTAAGTGGCCTATACAGAATACACTGCACACTGTGTAAACATTTATGATTTGCTATTTATTGAGTCCTATATTACGTAGTATTATGAGTATAGGCAGGAGAAAGTGCACAAATAGATCACAAAGGTCTACCGGGTACTGTAGCTGAAAGCATAGCTTAAGAGTTACTACTTGATACCGACTGTCGTGTTCTATGTATTTGTTATTCTTTTATGACTTCCTTCCTACGTATGTCTAACAATACGTGAAGTACGCACTATGAAATGTCGACTCTGTGTACGTGTACAGTTAGTGAGTTATATTTCCGTAGGATCCGAATCCGAGTTGTCGGCAGTTTTTGGGAAATCCTTTCTGACACGAAGGAAGTAGTTGCCACTTTCCCTTTCGTCGCGTCGGTTTGACTTGACTTCCAGTTTAATTCAGTAGCCTCAGGCGGATCTAAATAAACTGCAATGGTCTGTGGCCGTTGCATTAGTACTATACACAGCAGTACACGCTGTTGATTGCAAAGAGACTTAGTATTAGCAGTCGCAGAAAGTATAGCCATAGCTAACAACCCTCTTCCAATTTGCTTCCAAAACGTTCCTTAATTAAGAAAGGGGATCCTGATTCGATCTACGCACAGTACCTGTCTACCGAATCAGAATCACAGTTCCGTGAAAAGTAAAAGCTTCAGGCGAGATTTAATAGTTAATTTTGATTTACATTCTATAATGCCTTACGAAAGTATGCTTCATTCAGCTCTTCAAAATATGTAACGCTATGTTGCTCAGTCTATTTGTAAGCATTTCTGAGTTTCGTCTCAGCAAGTTTTACTATTTATATTAAACTGTTATGCAACCTGCCTGCGCGCATACTTCCATCTCTGACGTGCTTAGTTTATTAAGAGAAAACATTTTCCATTTGCCAAACCAATTATGAAATGATCCCAATCTCAATTAACTGTATTGCTGAGTGACCTAAGGGAAAAAGCTGGAGTAGTAGCTAGACACAGGTAAAAGCAGGCAAAAGTGACTTCCAACGTTTTACTCTGCCCAATTGCCTCAGAAAAAATACTGAATACACAAAATTACCGGGTTATTTTAACTTGAATAATTTGCAGCCAGTCTGTACTGTGCTCCCTGTACCTCTTGATTTTCACTTCATTAGGTCAATGTCCCAAATATATGACAAGTGTATACTTTCTTGAATTTTTTCTATCCCCCAGGGTTTGATTTTTTTTGATTTTTTAGATTTTTTAGAAAAAGCCGAATTTGAGTTCATTTACTCAAAAATGGATCCAAGGTTGACAGCTGAAATCTTAGCGACATGCAATTCCATCGGATACTCGGACGAGCAGAAGTACTACAAGAATACTAACTGTCTGGAGTGCGTGAAGGATTTAGTTCTGTATATGAGACGCGATGATGATAATCACTCAAGTCGTCGTTTGATGGGTCAAGCGCAAGTGGTTCAACGCGATCTATTGCCCCTGCTTAAGTACTATTATGAAGATAGAGAGCTTTATGACGTTGTTCTGAGATTGCTCCTGAACCTGACGTCACCAGCGTTGGTTGTATACGAAGAATATCTTCCACAGAATAAACGCTATCGGAACTTCTACAATCAAATCGAAGAGTACCTGCGGTCATACAAGGCGGCTTTTGTAGACCAAGGGCTATGGAAAAGTCTGACCGATAGGCTCAGATCAGTTATCAACCTGGAGGAGAGTGAACGGACTTTGGCTGACAAAACAACAATCGAGAGGCTACTAATCGTCATCAGAAACGTTTTGCAAGTCCCTGCAGACCCGGCGGAGGAAAAGCGTGTTGATGATGATACGTCTCTTCACGATCGTGTAATAATGGTGATGCATCTTTCGGGGATAGAAGATCTGCTTTTATTTTCAGCTTCGTCTGACTCAACTGAGGAATATTGCCATCATATCCTCGAAATAATCTCCTTAATGCTTCGAGAACAAACAGGTGAACAACTGGCCAAAACGAACCTCACTAGAAATGAAATAGACAAGGTTAAAGATGAGAGAGAGTTAATAGAGATGAGAGAACGGGAATCTGCTCGAAATGCAATGCAGATGAAGAAAACCCCTACGAGGCATTCGCGGTTCGGTGGGACGTTTGTTGTAAAGGACATGGAAGGCCCAAGTGGTCGTGGCTTATTGTGTCACAAACCTATTACTTCTTCGGCCGATTTGAGTCTGGACGCTACTAAGAAACGGAAGAAAATTGCAGCTAATCGTATGACAATGTCTGAAGAAGACCCAACCCGTCGCTCAACTGTTCCTATTAGACTAATTTTGAAAGAATTTTGTACGGAGTTTCTTGACGGTGCATACAACTCTATGATGCACATTGTAAAGAGCAACATTGATAGATCAAGAACCCAGGAACATGATGAAACTTACTACCTTTGGGCAATGAAGTTCTTCATGGAATTTAACCGACATCACAAATTTCGAATGGGATACGTTAGTGAAACGATGTCTACTTCGGCGTTTCATTATGTTCAATCGCTGTTGGATAATTACCTCGGAATGATGGTAACTGATAAGGAGAAAATACCTTATTGGTCCAGACGAGCTCATTTGGCTCTCAAAGCTTACCAGGTACGTTAGCCTTTTTACGTTATGCTCCATTTGGGAGCTGTGTTTCATCATTTGTGAAGTTTCTATTGATTTGTCGGACGTCTATCTTAGTGTTTCAGCTTTGTGCTTTCTTCTCTGATTGGATGGTTATAATATATAAACTGAATGAATGAGACCGAGTACGTGGACCATTGCAATGGTACAGGATGTCTAGTGCACTTATTACTAATTTATTTTCTGTGTAATTTTCTAAGAATCTTGATTGCAGTAATTTTTTCTAGTGTGTACCTAGCTTACTTGTACGCTTCAAAAATGAATACCGGGTAGCACAAAAGAGACTTTTTTTCCACATTTTTTTCGCCGTTAGTGAAAGTTGGAGAAAGTACTATTTACTATATGTTAGTCACTTTCATTTTGTAAAACTGAGTAAAGCAAATAAGTACTTGTTTATGGTTTTACAATTAGTGCATCACTGACTTTGTTGTGATAAATTGTGTCGAATAAGGAAAAAAGGTACAATAATTATTACTTTATTACTGTTGTCGTATCATGGTTTTCTATTCCTTTCCATATGACCGCACCTAATGCTACTTTTGTTGTCATATTATTGCAATTTAGAGTTTTATGTTTCGTTGCATGGTTGTCTCAGAAGATTAAATTCAAATAACTAACAATAAGTAAATGTGAAGAAAGAGTGTGTGAGAAGGATGCATGAAGCATGGGATGGAGTTATTTGTTTGTTTTGAGTTTTATGACGCTGATGAGTAGTTTGATGAAGATCATAATGCTTTGTAGTGCAATAATAGAGTTGTGGTTTTAACTTTAACAAGATATTCTTGGTTGTATTGTCATGTAGGAACTTCTCTTTACACTGCTGTGGATGGACAAATGCGGAGACGAGTCGGTGAGAGAGTCGTCACGAGTCATTAAGTGTAATGTGTTCTACTTGCCCGAGTACAGGGAACTGTGTTATGGACTTCTTACAAACTACGACCCCGTCAAGCTATCCAAGTAAGTTGATTTAACTTGACTTGTCAGCAGTGTAGTGCCTACGCTCCTACGCTTTCCTCTGCTCACCACTCCGTCTGATAGTAATGTCATGCCGGGATAAAAGGGAAAAGAGATTAAAAAATTTAGAGTCTAGACAGGCACACTGCTGTGCCATAAAGGAGAGTTTTACTTTCCATGTTGTAAATATATAAGTATGTAGTATACGCATGCATATGTATGCTTTGCAGGATTCCAGCTTAGCAAAGTTTTTTAGTCAAGTTTTATTAGAGTAAAATGCTTGTGACATAGCAGACCCTCCTCTAAAAATATTGCTCGTTATATAACTACCTAGGTATATAATACAATAGCAATCCATAGCAGTTGTAATACATTGTATGTATGTATAGTAGGTTTATACTTTGTACTTATATAGATGCGCTTATATAAATGCTAAAGTAAACAAATCGTATTGTAATCTGTGAACACTTCACTGCTGTAAGTTGTTATTCTGCTCGGCTGGATACCGAGAGAGTGAAATATTACGAAAATATAATATTTTGATGATACCTATCGATTCTTGCAATGTTTTTTATCAGATTATATCTCAAGGATGTCATCGAAACAAATCATCTGTTCTTGAAAATGTTGGAGGAGTTCTCAACTTCGAACAGACGGATCATGGTCAAGAGCAAGGGAAAAAAACGGAAGAAGACAAAACGTGAGAAAGTTCCCGTATACTTTTCTGTCTGTCCCTTTCACTTTCCTCCCATCACTTTCTTTTCTTCCTCTCTATGGGTGCTATAAATATATCTTTGCTATAATACTTACAATAAGTAGTACTCTTTTTGTCTGTCGGAGATGGTTGTATGATTCCTTTCTACAGAGTTAGATAAAACTTGGCAGACCCATTCCTTTGAAGTGTGCTGCTAAGCTCAAGTCTTAAACAAAGATTAGCTGTTAAGATCTGATCTGTATAGTATAGCTATTCCGTAGACTAATGTATTTGATCTAATAGTCAGCGCAGCAGAAAAAAGTTAGTTTCTTCCAACAGAAAGTGAATTGAAGTTAGGACTGCTTAAGATACCAGGAAATGCTCTCCGTGTGAATTTCTCAGAGAACCAACTACAGATATGTTAGAAACAAAACGAACGAAATGTCGAAAGTGATGTTGGGAGGAGGGGAAATCGAAATTCCGTGTTTGTTCGGTCTATTAGACTTGCATGAGGGAAGTTACAGCTCGTATTGTCCAGCACCTTTAGGTTTAGTCTTGGGTGAAATAAGATCCCAGTTCAAAGAACCATTTTACAAAATAAATTAATAATACATACGGGTATAAGCCACATTGTAATATTTAACTGCACGAGGGTTACATATAATTACGATTATCAATTCAAGTGCCACAACCAGAAAGGTCCACCATTATCATTGTCCAAAAAAGGACTAAATTTAATAATAATTAAGTGTACATGAAATCTCAGCCAATTCCCTAAGCTCTGTCTGTATACGCCTATTATGCGACACATAGGCGTATGAGTGACTCCTTAGCAATTGATCCGGGTAGTGTACGCATAGTCTCAGAATGGGTCCAAAACTTGTGGACACATGACGTTAATTCCCAAATCATCGAAAATGAAGTCCGAAAAAATCCCAAAATTCATGGATGTGTTCCACAGGTAGGGGGGGTTATTAACTTTCGATGCAAATTGTAGCCAAACCGATTGAGCTAGAACCTCAAATTTTTTTTTAAAATTACGAGAAAATAAAACTTGGTCGTGGCAAGAAATCAA
>JABASH010005360.1:0-12260 GCA_019776445.1 Tomocerus maximus | reverse complement strand
TACAATAGTAAGTACTTGTACTATACACACCTTCTTCCTCAAATTCATATTCATGCTAATTACAGTGGAATGTTTTTGTATAATCGCTGGAGAAAAAATTTCTACGAATAATTTCTCTGCGGTGAAGGTAGCAAAGGTAGTAGTAAAAAACGTTTTAAACAATAAGGAATGTATTTATATTGGTACATTAGCGACTCGACTTCACAATAACCGTGTGAGCGGATAATGAACCGGTTGCCAATTAATTACTATATTTACCAATGTTGCAGGTTGGGAATCTTGTGATCTAAAAACTATTTATGTTGTATTTGCCACCCTAAATAGAGCTCTATGCAATTAAAACCTCTACTTACACCTGATTACTACTTATGTGCGTCTGAAATCCCATAGGCTTCACTAAACATGTTCCATATTTCCTTCTGCCATAGTTCTACTACTGTATTTAAATAAAGTATGTAATGGATGTATGTTTATGACAGCCAGTTTTATGTATAAAACATTCATTAGATTTCAATAGGTATTTTTAGACATTTGAATTCCAGTTCGTGAACCTCGCAATGGCTAAATATTAGGTATACCTAGTGCATTCAGTCACATTAGAATGCAGTCACAGATAATTTTGTGTACGAAGGATTCATTGAAATGTCTATTTATAATCAGAAGGTTTATGTATTACAAGCATGGAATGTCAATTGTGAATTTGTTCGGTGCAACTGACTCGTGATCATTGCTCACAAAATACTCATTCACATCTAATCTTTACAAACGAATGTGCAACTCTATTTATTCGTTCAAGTGTAACTTTTAAATGTGTTGAAGCCCCTCTACATTGTATCACTATAGATAAAATCCTAAATTAAAGCTTAAAAATTGTGCTAGGTAAGTGGAATTCGCGGTTAGCTATACGGTAGCCCATCTCAGGTTCACTAAGGTTAGGTTACTAGGTGGCTTGGCTACTGATGCTCTGTAATTAAAATAGCCAAAGAGTATAATCTTTCCCAGTTGCGCCAACTAAAGCTTCATCTTGCATACCTACACACATTGTTACCTATAAGATACTTGGCTGTTGAGAAGTAACACAATTTGAGCTGACCCACAGCTATAGAGATGCACTTGTGTACACAGAGCTACTGCAATGGAAAAGAATAGTGTTACATGACTCTGTAGGCTAGATAGTATAGAGTGTGCATGATTGCCATCCGTTCTCAAGGATTTTGGACTTATCGTAAAGTTAATTGTGTGTAGACGTCAAGTCAAAAGTCCTTTAGCTCCAACAAGTTCTCTACAGCTCTGTCAACAGTGTAGAAGAGTGTAGCTCAGTCGAGAGACATAATATAGCGGTAAACACGGGGCTGTAGAAATTGAAAAGCAGAGTGTAGAATAACTGTCAAGAGAATTGACGTTTGTTTACTTGTTTTCTATGCATGTAACTCGACAATAATTCGCTGGTGGGGTTTGTATCTTATCATGGAAAAATCAGAGGTGAATATTTCATATTTATTCCAGAGTGCTCAAGAAACCAAAGAGCCCGAGGAAGTGGCTGTGGAAGGTACAAACATTTTCTGAATACTTGACCAATGTAATTTCTCAATCATAGTAGGATTTATGCAAATATTACACAGACTAAGCACGATATTGGAAACCCTGCGATCCATAAGAAACTATATTGTAGTTTCATGTGATTGGTTTTTCAGGACAATTACCAGAATGGCTCACAGGTAGCTTTCTACAGGTGGGTCCAGGGCTATTTGACTTTGGCGAATTTACTATGAACTATTGGCTAGATGGCTATGGACTAATTTCCAAGTTTGACATAGACGGTGAAAATTCTACAGTGACATTCAATAAAAAGTATGTTCAATCGGAAGCATATCAAAAAGCTGTAGCAGCCGGAAGACCGTGCATTACTGAATTTGGAACAAGACCACCCAGTGAAGGGAACAAAAATATATTTTCAAAACTAATTTCCACTGTCGTAAGTTAATTTTTCAAGACATTATTTAGCGACAAACATTTCGTACATACCTACAAGTTATCCGAGGTTGTTAATATTTTCCATTTTCATTTCAGTCTGGTGTTGAGTTAAGTGACAATTGCTCAGCCTCATTGTTTCAATTAGGCTCGGAGTTATTTGTTGCTGCTTCGACGTGTTTCTTTCGTTCGGTGAATGCGGAGACTTTAGAAACGGGTGAGAAATATGACGCAAAGAAACTATTCGGGCAGAACGGGTTTGGTGTTCACCCTCTCACAGATAGCAACGGAGATGTGTACAATATGGGGTTTTCGATATTGCCCTCTCTGAAATACAATGTGACTAAAATTCCCAGCTCTGTGGACAATAATGACACTTTGGAGACCCGATTGAGGAAGTCTCGAACGCTTTGCTCGATCTCAAGTCGGTGGTCAGGGGCTCTGGCATTCAACGTAAGTGTCGTAGCGTCCCAATCAACGGGACGTGAATTTCAAAGTTTTACAATAATTTGAGAGATGAGTTGGGAAACTTAATGCATAAATTATAATTTTATGCAGCATAGTTTCGGGCTTAGCGAGAGATATATAATTTTCGTGGAGCAGCCGTATGTTGTCCGCGTTTCTAAAGTGCTAAGTGCCCATGTCAAAGGATACTCTTGCAAAGAATGGCTGGACTGGATTCCCCAGGAAAGAAACCGATTTTATATCATTGAGAAATCTACGGGGCGTGTGTTAAACACCGAAATTATGTCTCATGAATCATTTTTCTTTCTTCATATTGTCAACTGCTACGAGGAAGGAAATCAGGTAAGAAAAAGTTTTCACGGCTACGCACAAGAGAGGACATTAGAGTTCAGTGAGAAGAATAAGCATTTGATATTTATCAGCAGAATGGAGACAGTAAATCGTGTCTGGAGTAAAATTGATCTGCTTTATGTGAGCTATGTGTTGACTTTATTTTATAGGTTGTAGTTGATATTACGAGTGCCCGTGATCCATTTGCCACGGACGCTACAAATCTAAAGAAACTGAGAAACAATGAAATTGATAAGATGGAGCCCTCCTGCATTCAGCGCTACGTTCTCCCTACTGCCGGCAACATAAAAGATTTACAAGAAGGTGAAAATTTAGTTGGAAAAACGCTGAGTTGCACTGCGACGGCCACACGCAAAGGAAACACGATTATAGTTACCCCAGAAGAATTGAGCCAAAGAGGAATTGAATCCGTTTCTATTAACAAACAGTTCCAAGGAAAGAAACATTCTTTCATGTACTCGGGAGGAACCCTGTTTACCAAGCAGAAACTACCGTTCGCTCATTCTCTATGCAAAATTGATGCCGCCACCAAGGAAGTCCAGCTATGGACAGGTACAATTTACCAATTTCCTGGACCTTGTGAGCCCATTTTTGTGCCTCGTAAAACCCTGGCCACTGAAGAGACAGATGAAGACGATGGAGTCATCATATCAGCTGTCGAGTCAGCAGATCCAGACAAACCAGACTTTTTACTTTTTCTCAATGCAAAGACCTTCGTGGAAATTGCCAGAGCCACATTTAGAAACAAAATACCCGGTGCTCTCCACGGTATATATCTACCAGCCTGACACTTAACACTCATAATGCCTTGACCATGTTCACCCATTGAAAATCCTTCTGAGATTTGGCAGTACCTATTTATTATCGCTAAAATAGTCATAATTTTATAATGTAACATCGCAACAATCGCACAAATAGTAAACGCAGGGGTTTAATCATTGGGGAAATAAATATTTATATCTACAACTTTGACAATCATTCCTTTTATATCGTCTTTATCAGAAATCTTTACTCAATATGCATTAATAGGTATTGATTATTGAAGCACTGGATATTGGCTTAAATCATCATAAATCCATGAAACTCGCCATATTTAAATGCATCATGAAGTCTGCTTACTGTGTTAAATATCCATTGAATAGCAACCAACGATACACAATGCCCTAGTCTTTCATTTATCATACGAGGAACTAATGTAAGAGATTACTATTTACTTGCAAAGTATCATCATTACTACCTACTTTGAATTCAACCCATGAGAGTCAATCTTCGATTAAATATTATGTACAAATAAACTCTACTCTACTCTATTTCACTCATTCCGTCTTCAGCTGTAGAGGCATTTCGAGAAACAGCAAGTTTGGTTCACATTTTTCATTTAAACAATCCAGTTCCAGTTCTACTACATGGGATTACAGGTTTTAGCACGTGTTTGCAACTTATTGTAAAGATTTATTCCGTGCGAATCAGCTCGTAAACATTCTCAGTTCCACAATGAATCATCTCTTAAGATTTGACTCAAGAGTTGCAGTTGTCACTGGTGCTGGTAACGGTTTAGGGAGGATATATGCATATTTATTTGCAGAAAGAGGAGCTTCAGTTGTGGTTAATGATTTGGGAGGCGATTATCTCGGAGAAGGAATTACAAGTACATCTCCAGCAGATGCAGTCGTGAACACAATTGTTTCTAAAGGTAAACTTCTGTGTTTAAATCCTAAATAGGGTAATAATTACTTTACTGGTTGATGGTCATTTCTGAAACAACATGAATCATCTTAAGGTGGAAAAGCTGTTGCCAACTACAACTCTGTTACAGAAGGACACAAAATAGTGGAAGCAGCATTAGAAACATTCGGACGTGTAGATATTTTGGTTAATAATGCTGGCATTATTAGACCTAGGACAATTGGGAAAATGACTGTTAAAGACTGGGACATGGTAATTGAAGTGCATCTTGATGGAGCATTCAAAACATGCAGAGCTGCTTGGGACGCATTTAAATCTCAAAATTATGGAAGAATAGTTCATGCATCTTCACCCGTGGGAATTTTTGGCAATTTTGGCAATGCAAATTATGGATCGGCTAAAGCAGCTTTATTAGGATTTTCCGCCACATTGGCTCGAGAAGGAGGACGCTTTAACATACATTCCAATTGCATTTTGCCAATTGCCAAAACTAGAATGACCACAATTTCATTTGAACCTGGTGAACTTTTCTCAAATACTAATAAAACAAATAAGCATGTAAAATATTTGTGACCAATTTTAAAGCATTTTAAAATGAAGATGTTTTCATATGCAGATGTTATTGATCCATTCCAGCCGGAGTTGATTGCCCCTATTGTTGGGTGGATGTGTCACGAAGATTGTAGCGACAGTGGAATGGTCATTGAAGCAGGCGGAGGCTACTCTAGACGATGTAATATGAAATTATTGTTATGTTTATTGCTGATCACGCATGTTCCGTTATGCTTACTACTTACTATGTATACTAGCATTAGCTCTCATTTATTTTGACGCAGATCAATGGGTAGCTTCGAAAGGAGCATTCCTACAGTCCAGTAAATCCAATGAAGTCACGATAGAGAATGTGAAGGAGAAGTGGAACAATATCATCGACATGAGTGATCCACGGACACCCACAAGTATGGCTGAAAAATTTGCGGAATACACTGAGTTTATTAAGAAAAGGGGAAATTAGAACACAAAAAGAATACCTGTCAAAACTATAAAAACCGATGTCAAACAAAAGTACAAATACTTACCAAAGTTCAAACACTACTCACTAGACTACATGAAATAACGCAAACAAATGGACCCCTAAGCAAAACAAAATATAAAAAATAATCATGTGCATGATCTGCAGATGTAACTTTGTAAATATCTATTAGAAAGTTCGAAGTTCTAATAATAATGTTGTTTGAAAAGGCAATACTTACTTTTTTCTATGTACAGTACATTTTTAAGCCTGGTAATATCAATAAAGATACGATCCAATGCAGAGACAAATACTCAAAGTATAAATACTCAAGGCATATTTGGTTTTTATCTTCATATGAAATTATGATACTTAGAAAATAATTGTTGGGCCAAACTTATTTAGCCGTACTAAAATTATCTGCATCTAGCTAAGCATTTGAAGTTTTTGATTCATTATACCTTTTATCAGACCATGCATGAATTGACCAGCATTTCTGCACCTTATGGGAATCAAATTACATTTTTGAATCTGTAATTCGGAAAGTAAGTTAGAAAATGGAGTTTTAGCAGTTTGACATTATGGCATGATTGCTTTGACTATCTCGCACAATATTTAACTGACGGTGTATCATACGCATACGCATATGTAGTGAATACAAAGTTAAAGCCAATTCAAAATTGAATTTGCATATGTACAGGTAATGATAGTGAATTATTATGTGGATGTGTGTAGGTGTACGCGATTACGGATGGAGTACTGCATATTGTACAGTAAAATAAATGATGAGTACATAAAGCTGTATTTTAGTGTTAACTGGATGTTAGTGTTTGGTCTTGGGTCTTCGTGCTGAGTTTATCTGCAGCAAGTACAAGTTTAGTGCAAGTAGTACTAAATTCAAACAATTCTTCATTTTACACTTGCTCTATTCTCTTTCTCAAGAAGAGTTCTTAGTTCTTGTATTTATGTAAATGTAACAACTAATGAAATAGTAGTTTCGGTGGAAATCACATTATTTTTCGAAAATTGTAGAATATTGTGTTTGTGGTGACCAAGTTTAGGGCCTGAGGAATAATTCATTAATTTAAATTAGCTCGTCATAGTGTCACCCACACCAAAGAGCTATTGTATAAGATATAGTTGACAGTTCAATATCCATTAGTTTATGCCTGGGGTCTCAAAATGAGTAGACTTATTAGATTCGACGGAAGAGTCGCTTGTGTGACTGGAGCGGGTAACGGGCTTGGCAAAGCGTACGCTCTTTTGTTTGCGCAACGTGGGGCTTCCGTTGTTGTCAACGATTTGGGAGGAAGTACACATGGAGGCGGAAACAGCTCAGAAGCTGCCGATAAAGTGGTGAAGGAAATCTTATCTAACGGTAAATCTTCATTTTAATTTGTAATTTCACTATACACAATATGCAAAACAGAACTACCGTCATTATCGCAAATAATTGTTTTCCAATATATGCAAACAGATTTTTAATTTGTCCTTCTGTATGTAGTGTTCCGTATCATCAATCATGCTCATCTAAAAATGTTTTTAATTTGCAGGAGGCAAGGCTGTAGCAAATTATGATTCCGTGACTGATGGAGACAAAATTGTGAAAACAGCTCTGGACAAGTTTGGCCGAATTGATATTCTCGTAAATAACGCGGGTATACTTCGTGATAGAAGTTTTGGAAAAATGAGCGAGGATGACTGGCAGTTAATTCAGCAAGTGCATCTAAATGGAGCTTTCAAAACTACAAGAGCAGCTTGGGACACTTTCAAGTCACAAAAGTATGGACGCATCGTGAGCACATCTTCCGCTTCTGGAATATTCGGAAATTTTGGCCAAGCCAATTATGCTGCTGCGAAATGTGGTCTAATTGGATTTTCCAATACTTTGGCAAGAGAAGGAGAGAAGTTTAATATCCATTCTAATTGCATAGTTCCTATGGCCCAATCCAGAATGACTGAAAATATAATTCCTCCAGGTTTAGTATACACTATACAGATAAAGACAGCATTTTTGACCTAATACCTCTGTATCAGCATTTATGTATAAATCTTTCATTTTTAGAAGTAAACGCTGAGCTGAAGCCCGAACTTATAGCTCCAGTAGTGGCTTGGTTGTGTCACGAGGATTGTGCTGACACTGGAATGGCCATCGAATCAGCAGCAGGATATGCTAGAAGATGTAAAAATATTTTATCCTTAATAAAATCAAAATTCGAAAGTTTTATTTGCAATAAATATTGAATATATTATGTTTAGATCAATGGGTAGCTTCCCAAGGGTCTTTACTCCGAGCCAATAAATCCGAAGGAGTCACAATTGAGTCGGTAAAAGAGAAGTGGGACAAAATCACAGACATGACAAATCCTAGTACACCAACCAGTCTTCAAGACACAATTCTAGAATATGTTCAATTCATGCAGCAAATGGAAGGTGGTGAAAAATAAGTTTCGTTGTGTAACAGAACATGATGCTCTGTGACAATAATATTATCATGACAAAACTATCGTTATTTCCAAATGGGGGTGTGATAGATTGCTATATATTTAGATAAGTAAATGCTACGTCAATAATGTTCGAAAATGGTCTAGTGTTTTTAAAAACGATATTTAATGCAGGTACAGTATAATTATTCCCACTTGACACAATTCATTTTATTATAAGTAAGTATGTATAAGAATGTTATTCTTTACCTTTCAGGATCAAGACAATAATATTATTATAACTTACATACGAACATATCAATCAATTTGTCCTTAATTTTATTCACTAGCACTTAGTATTACTTTTCGTATCACATAAGGAATAGTAAACTAAAATCTATTTTGTCGGATAAAACTGATATACACTGCTTGTTACTTATTTTATGTACTGTGTCAACTGAAAATGGACTTTGCGTGTATAAGGAACAAAATATTTTTAACTAGAATCACGCATTCAATCCATTGCACATTTTAAATTAACTAAAACCAATGTCCATTATTATAATTGCTGCATAGCATATTTGTAACACCCAAAAAAACAAACATAATGTGCTCAGGTAGCTTTTGGTAAGGTATAAATTAAATATAGTAAAATATAATTCATAAATAATGCATTTATCTTAGGTACGGACACCATGTGATCGTTAAGAGCCTTATTTGCGTAGGTGGGGGCTAAACAACCACAACGAAATCGTATTTCATTTACTGAACTGACCTGGCCAGAAAAAATGAAAAGGTCTCCTTTGAACATTAAGGATAAAATTGAGCATTACATAAAACTTTCGCTAATATAATTATTAAGTATTCAGCTGCAGTGCGATGTAGCTTCTTTAGTATCTATTGCACCAGCCAGTGATGTGACAATTCTTCCAGTCATTCCCGGAGAAAGCCAGGAGGAAATGGAAGTTCATTGTTGGACTTCAGTTTGTAAGCGACAGAAGTCTGGTCCGTCTTCTTCTTCTCAGCCACCAAGTGATTAATTTAATGAGGAAGTGAGCGGCAAAGGGCCACGTGAAAATAAGAATCAGGCTGGGGGTTGACAATTCTCCAAAAATACGACGCTTCTTTTTTGTCCCCAGGGATTTCCTGTCTGTCATGCTTCCATCGGCGTTGGCTGTGTAGGCAGCCTCTAAAATTCGTAACCTGGCCAAAATATGCTCCACGTCTCTATTGAGTCTATCTACAGTTGCATGCATAACTAATTCGCTATCAGTCGACCGATTTGCGATATCAAGGTACGACGACGATGTGGCTGTCATGCGGTCGCTACCCGTGTGATTTCTTGTGACAATGTGTTCGTTTATTCTTCGGTAATTCCCATTAGAGTGCGTCTTGAACAATTGGCCTTTGCCATTCTGATGAGTGTCATCACTGTAGCTTTGATATCCCGAGGACATTGTGGTGTTTGCAAGGACCCCAATGCCATTGTAAGAAACAAATTTTTCGTCGTACTCAGGCTCACTGTCTCCACTGTAGTACTTGTCGGAATCAGCACCAGACCCTACAGTGTCAGCTGACATTTTCCCAGACAGTTGTTGATGACTTGTAGTGAATTCAATCACATTTTCTTCACTCTCCCTTCCATTTTCCTTGTGGTTATGACGGATCTCAAGGACTTCGTCGTTCTTTTCGTTATCTTGTACTTGGGCGGAACATTTGGCATATCCATTAGCAATTGGTTTATGAAGTGTGTGAGTCGGTGCTGGTGGAGGAATTCTTGATGAGGAAGTACTACTATTACTACTGGAATCTTGATCAAAGTCTGCATCCTCTGGGGAGTTTGCATAGTCTGAATTTCTCAACAAGGACTCGCCTTGATTCGGAAGATGTCCATTTGAGTTCGCATGAATGGTCGCTTTGGGTGTTATTGTTTCTTCATTTGTGTCGTTTTCTTTGGTTTCAATATCAACATTGGTTACTGATGAGGAGACACGAGAGCTATGGGCAGTCAATATGGGAGAATTTGGTACAGAATGTGCGGGGGAGCCGATGGCAGAAGTAGAATTTGAAGAGCTTCCAGAGTTACTGCTTCCGCTCGTGTATTCATCAACCTGCTCTTTTACATGTTTCAATTCTTCCCCTTGCAAATTGATGAATTCGTAGAATGGTCCTATTGAGTCCAGAAAATCTTGCACATCCCCATTGAACGACATTGTCTCGACGATCTGATCAAATACATTATAAGCAATTAAATACTGCATCAATTACATACGACACCATAAAGCGATAAGCACAAATAATTTATCTATTAGATACATATACAGATGTAAGAATAAATTAGCATAATTTTTGAAGTTTTCGTCACTGAAATTATGTATCCTTATTACAATATCGCCAAAGCATTGATGCTTATTTAGTAGAATCATTATCGTAATTATCCCGTAAGCTCCATTCCCATAACAGACACAGCGACATTGACAATAGTCCACATAATGGAGATCATAAAACGACCTTTTCAAGACCTAAGACAACCTTTTTAAGTTCTTCGACATACTGAGTCATCGCTTCTTCTTTGGAAATATCTCCCACTTTATTCCATGCTTCCCATTTTGCCCGTCCGACAACATCTTTTCAAACAAATCCATAATCAGTATACTTGCATGACTTGCATGAGCTCAATATATTTGTTTGTGCAACATACATTTAGCAAACTATTGTATAGTCGTAGGCATAATGTACTAGTCTATAAGTAATACATACCCCAAAATGCAGGTTTTGCAATATTGCACTTTCCATCGGAAGCTTGCTTGAATAAGCTGTAGAATTTCAGCTTTGTGGAATACGAAGGTTGGTACGGACCTGAGCATTAGAGTTATCATAATCATTAATTCATAAGTTTTGACAATCTCCTCACCTAGCCACATATAACTTCTATGGTGAGCCATCTACTACCTGACTACTTATTTAGCATATTTTTGTTAGGCCTGACCATAGCCTGTAAGTGAATTGAATTATCAATAATCAAAAGACAGGTAAGAGACAAAGAAGGATCAATAATCCTATAATCAATAATAGTCAGATATATTTGTAATTTATTTGGTAACTTGTCACCCTGAGCTCTTAAATATCAGAAATTCCTTTCCATGCACTTCTGTCATCACACTGAAGGATGACTCCCTTGATTATGTATGAATGTTAAGAAAGAAATGGAAAACTCACCGTCTTTTGGCAAACTTTGAATGACCTTTACTCCAGCATGGAACTTTTCTTCAATAGACATTTCAAGAGACTCTCCACTGATCTCAATTCGCTTTGTTTCTCTTCTTCTGGGTCCCAGACAGGCTACAAATGGGTAACTTAATTTCCAAAGTAGTCTTAGAGGGTGTCTCCAATTGGAGTTGAAAATATAACGATGGCACTGGCTTAGAATGTATACTTGGAGAATTAGTAAGGATAACATTAATGGAATCCTAAATCATATTTGTAGTACCAAGACATGTTTGCCTTCCTCTATGCAAGTTTCGCAACATATTTAATTTATAGAAACGACTCGTTGTTGGTATTGATAATAGGGTAGGCGTGTTGTTTTCTTGCGGATAGTTATTTGGACTGTCTGTCATCAAGGGGTGTTTCGCTGGCGAGCGTGAAGCGTAACTTCTTTTGCAGGTCACATAGATAGCTATGTTATTACATTCCATCCACCATCATTTTAATGATAACATTCAAGTTGACAAAATTATCTGTTTGTTTAAAGTCGACTCGCTTCAGTCAGTATCACTTTCCTGTATAGTTGTACGATTTTGGTTGAAAGGACTTTTCAATCCAGTGGCTTCTGCTGAATCAACTCTCTGTATAAATACAAAAAACCATGCATGTTAGTAGTACAATATAATGTAAGTTCGTATTAGGTAGCATAACTTTTGTACTTATATTGCAATCTAATACGGTATGTACCTATTTATGTTAAGCTCAAATGCAATTCCCGGACGTCTAGGTTAAGACTATACTATACCAATGCTTTTTTGTGTTTTAAATATTATTGACCAAGTACTTATGTCACATGATTCCTTTCCAGCATTACAATATATTTATATTGAGATGTAAGACTTCATTAATAATTCTTATCCAACTGCCCCAATCAATTTTATCGATAACACCAAAAGTGAACTACAGAAATTGGGCAATAATGTTCTTCACTTCATTGACACAACTCGTGTACTGACTTTAACCGAAATCACTGGACAACCTCGGAAACAATCTGCATTAAAAATACAGCTTTTTTATGATTATGTTAAATATACCCAATTCGGTGTTTATTTATACAAAATATTTGCAGTAACTATAAATACTTT
>JABASH010005359.1:0-12261 GCA_019776445.1 Tomocerus maximus | reverse complement strand
GTAAACGATGATCCAGAAGTTTTAATTGTTGAAAGTGCTGACAAAAGTGAACACAAGAAGAGAAACATTAGCGAAAACTCATCGGAGACTGCTAGTCCGTCAGGTATGGATAAGCAACCAAGCTGTGAAGAAAGTCAATACTCAAAAAACAAGAAAAAGGAACAAAAAATGAAGCATATTGGAAAATATAAGATCTGTGAACCTAAAACGCCAACCAAAAAACCGGTGAAGAAAAGAAAAATGATTGAAGATTTAAAAAGTAATGACTTCATCGATAACTTATTAACCGATAATTTGAATTTCGTTTTCACCAAAAATGGCGTTCAGGTTATAATCCGAAATTAAAAAACTAAAATTTTTGCTGCGAGAATTCTTTCAAGAAAAGTAAATATTTTCCATTACAGATCTCTATTAATTACATAACATATTATAAGTAGCATATTTCACTACACCAATATTATGTTCATTTGTGCCAATGCCAATAGTAAGTGATTTGAACTCTGATAGATATAACAAATACAAATCTATGAATATTTTTGCAAGATTTTGTTCAACTTTGGATTGAAAATAAAGGACCATGTCAACGATGTTTATTTTATTGTACAATTTTGCATGATTGCAGAAATGAGTTGTGAAATGTTCATCTCTTAGAATATGGCCAATAGTAAGTATTATTGTTATTATAAATACTATTATTGGGGTATAAATATGGGGCTCATACTCATACCACAATTTCATCCAGATTCATAGTTTCGAATGGGAAATAAAAAAGTGACATCTTCCCACTGCTCCGGGAAGAAAGGTGGGAAGCAACGAAATCATTAGATGTGTTAAAAAATTCTCTACTGGTTCTGGATACCTAGTATATTTAGTCTGTGTTGGGCTGTGGGATCTCAGTAGTTAACCCTGTACAATTACGGATATTACAATTTCCCAAAATATGTACTTGGTGGACGAACCAAACCACTATCGTCCATTATTCACACCAGCAGGAGGAGAGTCATTGTCATAAATACTTGTATCGTCCACAGCACGACTCGGAGGGGACACTTTATCCACATAATCCTACTCCATCTGATGATGATATAAATGTTCCAACTGTGGTTTACCTGATTTTTGCTGGCATTCTAAAACACTTTCATAAATTCAGAGGATATAGATACCTAAGTAACTTGTGATTGTATCTATCAAGTTAAAGTGATATTGGGATTACCTCTTTGCTAAATTGTTTTGCTGCAATAAATAAGAAAATGTGCATATATTAAGTGCATGTAGACGATATTGGGATTCGAGTTGTTGTTTAGTATTTAAAAAGCTTAAGGCTGTGACTTGCATGGGAAAGGGAAGCTTGCATAAAATTACAATGCTGGTCTATTTGTATGCATTTTGTTGTCCTCGACTTGGGGTCATTCCTGACGAATAACTCTAAGCAAGTTGTTTGTCTACGATATTAGCTAGCAATATTTGGGGGTTATTTACCTAGCACCAAGACATCTGCAATGGTTGTCATCGTACGGCTGACACGGAACAGATATCGATAAGCCCCTAGATAACTAACCAAGTTGAAAAATTAAATTTTTTTGAATCCTTGCCGGATACTGTAGCTATAGTAGAACTGGAGATAAATGGGAAATAAATTTCGAAAATTATTGCATATCCAGCTAACGGGTAGTAGCGGAATGTTGTAAAGTATAGATAGGTGCAAGCTTCCCCTTTCTCATGTCGATCTAGCATGGCATCTCGTAGAATTAGAGTTTTGGCCAGCTCATGGCGATCACTCTTAAAAACCATACCCGCCAGTTAGAGAATAAGGTATAAAATTATTTTGTCAAAGACGCCAGATGTACCATGCGGTAATGCTACAGTTCTACCAAAGGTTCGTAATTTTGGAAATGTATGAAAATTGTGTACAAATAAAATATGTATTGTATTAATATATTTACACAATATTTGTCTCTTTTCGGCTAAAATTACGTCAACTGACGTATGTACAGAAATGTAGGTAGATGTATCTAATAATAATGTTTATGCACCCATCAAATGCAGCATTACTATATGCAACTGCTTTTTAATTAGAATTTATTATATAATGACAATGAAAAAACTTGTATATGTACCTACAATAAACACAAACATGTAATAAAAACGTTGGTATATTCAAATAACTGATCAATTAAAAGCCAAGTATTGTAGTTATAAATCATTTTTACGGACTAACAATCATAATCCACAACTTTTTATTTTTGCAATCCTATGTTCTTTAGAATTACTTTCAGACAATTTTTTATGCATTTAAATTTTTCCTTAAATATTTGTGAATGTCAACCTGTTCAGTTTTTCAATTAAAGGTGAACAAACACAATTGCATACATACATCAAAGTTGTACAGGGAAAATTCTTCGTTAGTTAGGACTCTCAGTAAAATACTTTTGAGTTAAGAAATTTGCCCCATACCAAATCTTGGATATCGCTTGTCCTGTTGGCGTCCGCAAATGGTCAAAACTGAAATTGGGGTCATTTAAACTAAGAAATGCATATATTTAAATGTACATAAACTTTGGCCATTTAAACCACTATAGCCAATTTAGCCGGCCGGATAATATCGATCAAGCTGGAGAATTCCTTGAGCAACAAAATTAAGTGACATTGAAACGCATCATCAAAACTAAATTTAATTCTTTTCACCCATTGTACTGTATACCTACCAGTGTTAATATAATAGTTGACACAGTCTCTGGTTTAGCTTAGTTAATAGAATTCAATTTGCGTTCATTACTTTTTAGCTGATGAGAATAAATTATGCGCTTATACTATTCTTTTCACTTTAGGAAGTAAATTTCAATTGTGACAGCAGTCGGTGAAAATTAATTGCATTATAATGAAATTAAAAACATTTTCAGAAAACGCGAATGCTAAATAATTTAGTCAGTATGAATAATGCTGCATTTAAGCATTTAGTCTTCAGCACAACTTGTGGCATAATTGTTGCTTAATTTGTTCCCTATGTTTTTTTCCGAAAGGAGATATGAATTTATGATAATTATAAACCCTCGTCGATTTTATACTAGGTACTTACTATTATAGTAGCATCCATTTCTCTCGAGCTATGTGGTGATCAAACAATTAAATTCTTGAAAATACAATATTAATTCCATATTTCTTTTTAGACTTTTAGGATAGCTATAAACCTGCCTACACAGACACACACTGTATGAATGTACGTACACACATTGCTTTCCTTATTTGCACCTTGCACCTGCATAGTAATGATGCTATGGAAAATAAATATAATTGATTTGATTACCTACGATACAAGTGTTGCAGAACTAAAGCTACACTTTTATCGTCCTGCGGTTTATCATACCATACAATGCATGCACATTAATCTGAACCATTTTGGTGGCTACAATTATGGTACAAAGTAGTATCATAATTGCGTTCGATAAGTTAGTAACAAAATGAAATTCTGAATCATGGATTCCAGTAATATTATTTCAAGACTTGAATTCATATTTAGATTAAGAGGGACAATTGTTTTAAAAATATGGAAGCAGTTACTTTTCATTGCTGTGTACACATCTTTAATTGTGGGCATTCAATCAGTGATACCCGCATTTAAGATTAAATTCCAACAATCACTCATTCCTATCTTGGGAACTGTTATCGGATTCTTTTTGGTGTTCAGATCGAACACTGCTTATGCTCGGTAAATTGAAGTATTTTGTCATTCAGCAATTTACATATCATTTACATTATTTGAAACCTTTATGTTATATAAAAACATTTGATATTTCATTTTAGAAAATATTACAATATAATTCATAATAAATGGTATATTAGCCGTAATTATTACAATAATATTGTTACTGAATTGTTTATGTTTAACAACAAATGTCCGGAAGGACATATTTCCATTTATTTAATTCACAGTTGTGTAAATGTCTGTCAAGGTACTGGGAAGGTCGTTGCATCTGGTCGAATATGACTCTGTACGTGAGAACTCTAACTCGTTTGATTTGGGTGGGCGTGAAAGAGCCAACGGTAAGCGAAGTGATAGAGAAACAGACGGCAATTAATCTCTTGATAGCTTTCGTCTACGCCACTAAAAACTATCTCCGAGAGGAATACTCTTACGAACAGAAAGACATCCAAGATCTCATTCAGCACCTGCCCAGACTAGCCCCAAAGAGTTGCTGCAACGACCCTGAACAAACTGCACGGGAGGGTCAAGTTAAGGGAGACAAGCCAGAGGAATTGACCTTCAAGGCACATGATCTCTTCACGGCCACGAACATCCCCATTGAATTATCTATGCATATCCAGTCATACATCGAAAGCCTTCGTGACAGGGAATTATGCGACGTCACACTCCTCAAGATGATGACCAGCGGTAATTATCTACTTCAAAAGTTTGAAAAACTAATTTAATTATTATTAGTATGATTTATTAAGAATTATTTGGCACACAACATATCCTACAGAATTCAATACATCATTAAATATCATTATAATTAATTTAATTGGAAACAGACTTTTGTGTTATTTAACATACACAGAACATTTCCAAGGCAATTTCAATTATTTTTTTCAAGGACAGGTACAAAAGTAGCAGATATGATCTTTTGAAGATTTTTTTGCATAATGAAGAAACTATGTCCCTATATTTCTATACGTACAATCTAGCTATAAAAAATAAGATACTAGAAGATATGAAATAACTAATTGAATGGAGATAATTGTTGACAAGAGTATTCATGGAGTTGGAAAAGGACTTATTTAAAAAAAAATAATAAATACATTAACGAACACCGTTAACATAACAAATGAAAATGAACTCTAAAAAGTAATTATGTAAATTTTTAAAAAATTATGTAGCGTTAGGAAACCTAATGGGTTGCTTCACAAGTTTCGAACGGGTTCTGCGGACGCCCATCCCTTTAGCATATTCAGTTCATCTCCACCAAGCAGTTTGGCTTTACCTTCTGGCACTTCCTTATCAATTAATTGAGAACTTGCATTGGTGGACAGTCCCTGCCGTTGGCTTGGCTTCGTTTTCCTTACTCGGAATTCTGGAAATAGGATGGGAGATCGAAAACCCTTTCGGATACGACGACAATGATTTGGTACTAATTTTTTGTAAACTTAAATGCCTGCAAACATATAATACGTCTCTATTGAATTACATTCCTATAAATATTTGAGACATATCTGAAAATATGTAATCTGAATATTATGTTGAATAGCCTTTGGATGATTACTGTAAAGTGCTGCGCCGAGAAATACGAATTATCACAGGTAACGAAATTCCTTCGGCGGAGTGCTGGTTGTGGTCTTCGAAGAACCGTCCATTTTTGCCCGTTTCTTGCTCAACGGCTGATGAGTTAGCAAAAAAATCTATTGACGAATTGAGGAATCTTCTTGCGGAGAATATTCACAGTGCTACTCGGAATACTTTTCTAAGTTATGAAAACTTGGACAAACAAGCACCTTCCGTTTCCATATTCGNCCGTTTCCATATTCGAGTGGTGCAGAAAATTTAGAAAGAATTCCACACATGTGTGAGATAACGACACGTCAACCTTTCAATGTGCATTCATATTGTCAATTATTGAATATTTCAATTATTTTTCTCCTGTTAAAAGTACATTATAGTACATTATTCTACTTTAAAGATAGAAATTGCTTTGAAATTGCAGACAGAAGATATTTTAAGCCAAGATAAGTTAGTACCGTCATAGAAATAAACTTTAGTAAAACGAAATAGTCAAAAACCTGTTACTTATCTAATTTTAGTGTAATTCTTATAAGGTACATTAGGAAAAAAGTTTTAAACAGAAAATGTTAAACGTTTTGAACTCAAAACCAAAATTAACAATTCACTATCTGAGATATGTAAAAAATCAAGATACTAAAAGACATATTTTGAGATTCAAAGCGTTTGATAACTTTATTGAATATTTATGACAATGACTTCCGAAAAACTAGAAACTTCTTGTGTGTAACAGTTACAAATCATTACAAAATTAATTAAATCATTATTAGCATAACACGGATATTAACGCGTATAAATATTAACCATCATATAAAGTAATGAACGTTAATTATTGCATCCCCATTCCACCGGCTGCATATGGATTGTTAGCTGACATGTCCGAACCTCCACTTTTTGGGCTTTTAATCGTTTCGTCGACTGACAAAATGAGACAACATGCTTCAATAGCAGCGGACAGTGCGTTAATTTTAACAATTGCTGGTTCCCAGACACAAGCCTTGTAGTTATCTTCAACACTTTCGTTCATGATATCCACTCCAAACCATTTCTCTCCTGTAATGATATCGAAACACAAAATCATTATCATTGTGAACTTTGTAAGAGTTTATTTTAAACCAGTTTTCAATTAAAAAACATTTCACGTAGACTCTCACCATGATGATGTTTCATACGAAGTTGGTTAAGGATTGAAGTAGCATCAAATCCTGCGTTGTAACTCAATTGTTTTGGTATGATTTCCAAAGATTTTCCAATAGCGATCATGATTCCTTGTTCCCGGCTGATATTTTTGATACCAATCTCTCGCAAATGTCTAGACAGTTCCATTTCAATTGCACCTCCACCTTTAAAATGACATATTTAGTTATTTTCATTATTATAGCAAACGTTAACTACATTTGCGATATTTGGTCATGGATACGATGTACCTACAAAGTCCTAGCAAAACAGTAAAAATAAATAATTGGAAGCTTTCATTCTTTATCAAAATATTACCAACATCTTCCCTGTTTTGGAGAATGCCTTCCCAAACCAAACATAACGTATTTATCATTACGTGACGTGGTACAATATTAAAACGTTGGAAAAAACTGATTAATGTCAATCAAAGTCAGAGGGTTAGATAGTTGCGCGAATCACAAGGAAATTTTGAACATTTTAACTAAGAAAGACTAGGGCGTAAGAAATCGGGTAAAGTATACTTACACCGAGCGCATGAAAATTTTGCATATTTTAACTAGCGAAACAAAAGAAACCCTATATATTTTTACGCGGATTGCAATAAAATATTAAAATTAGTATTTGGCTTACCAGCAACAATTGTGTTGTTTTTCATTGCTCGGCGAACAATCATAATGGCATCGTGAAGAGATCTCTCAGTTTCATCCATAAATTGTTGTGCTCCACCTCGAAGAATGATAGTAGCAGTCTTTGCATTGGGACATCCTGTGAAGAAATTGTATCGTTCACCCCCGATTTGCTTTTCTTGAAAAAGCTCACAACGCCCTACAGTGCCATCGTTTAAATCTGCGACTGTTGTCAAGATCATTCCACCACAGGCTTTTAACGTCCGCTTCAAATCATCTTCAACAACACGGCCAGCACAAAACATATCCCTAGAGAGTAGAAAGTAATCATAATTTTAGTTAAGGCATAGTAATCATAATAAATGAACATATTAAATACTTCAGTTACCTATCTGCAAAATACTGAGTAGCAACGTCACCAATGGGAAGTTTTGACAGGACGACTTGAACACCACTTTTATGTATTTTATCCAATTTATCGTACAAAATAGTCCACTCGGCGTCAACGATTTTTTGGTACTCCTGCATTACAAAAAATCGAAATGATTATTATAATTCCTATACAAAATTATACTTAAATGGGAAATATAAAGAGACAACGTACATCAACTTGCTCAATTCTAATTTCCGCATTGTCTCGCTCAGCCTTTAACTCAAGTTCAATGTTTAACAAAGCAATTTTGGGATTTTCATATTGCTTGGGCTGCATTTCAAATCCAGCGTACGAGAAAGTTTTCTTAAAAGCTACCCCTGGGACAAGCATTGAATCTTCGAGAGTTCCCCCAAGAACTTTCTTCATTCCGATCATATCCAAAGGTAAAAGGTCATCGAGAATCATCACAGCATCAACTGCC
Source organism: Tomocerus maximus (assembly GCA_019776445.1). NCBI lineage: Eukaryota > Metazoa > Arthropoda > Collembola > Entomobryomorpha > Tomoceridae > Tomocerus > Tomocerus maximus. The sequence goes on along the minus strand of JABASH010005359.1, from coordinate 4,330 downwards.
ATCTTAGCAAAGAATGTTTTTTGGAGGTGGATTAATTTGGAATTCAGAGCCGTTGCAGCACACTTTTCCAAAACGTCACGACGGTTTTCAACCCCTTCGGCCATCGGGACGGCGATTTCTTCGATTTTATCCAAACAGTACTTCAAGCACTTTCGAATTACTTTTATAATTAGCCGAGGATGCACTCCCTCCTCAATTAGGGGCTTTAAACGCTTAAGAAACTCCCCGGCAAGAATAACGACCGTTGTAGTTCCATCTCCAACCTGAAAACATTAAATTATTCAACTGTAAACAATACAAACACTACCAATGAACCAATTCTAATTTGACGAACAAAACAGCTGATTTTTAATGTTGAATGATTCTTTTTTCTTTCACAGTACAATAGTTTTACGCAAAACTAGAAATTAATGACATAAATTATTAATTAATCATAAAAGTCATCAGTTGTTAGCATAAATTCATTATTTAAAGTCATTCATATTTTAATACGAGAAATGACAGCTGATTGAAAATATAATATCAAATATAATTTTCAATATTTCACCTCTGAATCTTGTGACTTGGCTATGTCAACTAGAGTTTTAGCTGCAGGATGGACAATGTCCAACTTTTTTAAAATTGTTGCCCCGTCATTGGAAATTGTGGCTTTTCCATTAGCGTCCACAATGAGTTTGTCCATGCCCCTCGGTCCTAAAGTGGTCCGAACAGCTTCAACGACTGCTTCGCACGCATTTATATTGGAGATCAATTGGGCCTTCCCCTGAGAACTTTCCGTGCCCTCTCTCAACAGAATTATTTGAGGTTGCTAAATCCAAAATCATACAAAACAGAACATTTGACATTCAAAATCAAAATTATGAAATATTTTGCTTTCTATACATAATTTTACCACAATTAGAATCACTACTTACCATTTTAGTGATTATCAACCAAAGGTTAGAGAACAATTGTACAAAATATTGTCAGCCGGTCAATTTCTGTCACTTTTTGGGCTCAGGCTCAACACTTTGCTTAGCACACAACTCTGTAAATGTTCTACAAAACCGCTGCGTGTTGAATGAATTAAAAAGAATGATCCGCAGCCGAAGATGAGCAATCAGCATTCAGCAAACACAATTTTGCTCTGGTCGCATCATTTAGTTGTATTACCAATCCCAGATCATCGGCAGCAGTTGACGCTAATTATCTTGACAAGAACTTTGTTCATTCGATTCGATCCTAATTCGATTTGACAGGTCAAATTGTCAAATACGCCCTAATGTCCACGTAATGTCCAACCGTGGTCAAATACGTCTTATCATGATTTTATCACTTAACTTTATGTCAACAACTGAAAAACCACCATTCCTTTCTTTGGACTTGATTTAATTTTCGATTTAATTTGAACTAGCGTTTACTTTATTTCTATACAGGATTACAATCGCGAAATAATTTAATTGTAAAGGAATATGAGCAGTACTTTTTCTATAATAAAATTTATTTTTTACAATAATTTCTAAGATTGTTTATCAAATGTGTATCAGTCAACAAGATCTTTATTATCAGTGTAACCATTCAGTATATTTGCTGTATCAGCGATTGTACCTAATCTACATTAATATATTATATATAATTTATGTCATGTAATAAGACAACACCGTGTCAGATATATTTTATCATCTATTGACTACTCAGTTTTGGTAATTTTACCATACTAACACAGAAAGGAAAGACAAATGTCAAATGCCAATTAAATCATTATTTAATTGTCCGTAGTATTAGGAAAATATAAATTTAAGGGGCCAATCTTTCATAAACCCAACCGTTGACTCCCCTGTGAGAAATTTTATCGTCAATTTTTTCTCCGGTTTTCAGTTTTCGGAAGCGTATACGATCATGTATCCGATTTGTTTGACCTTGCCAAAATTCAACAGTGTCGGGCACAACAACGTAACCTCCCCTGTTCACATCAATATAAATTGCATCTTCATTTTATGAAAAAGTGTATATGTGCAAAATTTATGCATTTGTACCATTTTTCCGGCTTGCGTATTTTTGCCGTGTTTCCAATTGCAATCAGTTCTTTCTCTCTTTGAAGTAAAACGTCCCTGTTTGAAATTGGTTGACTTTGTGGGCTGACTGCGGCACCTATTTGACTTCCCAATGGTCTAGACTCAAAATACTCCGTGGATTCTTTTTCGCTTAATTTCTTAACTTGGCCTTCTACACGAACCTATATAAACCATCAATCAAAAACGCTTAATTACAGTGCATATAGATAGGATACCATTACTGGTTATATATTTTAAGCAAAAAATCAATCAAAACAAAGCTTTACACATCTCTTCAAAGGCTCCCAATAAAAGTTTAATGCAGCGTGGGGATTTTGATTCTGAAACAAAATAAGCATGTCAAAGTTGATTAGGTAATTAATGTACATTAAGAGTTAACTTGTAAACTAGTAGTGCATTGGAATACAATATTTTGATTTACCAATTCTCGTCCTTTGCGGCTATCATAGTTCGTAAAAAATTTAAATCCATCCTCTCCGTAAGCTTTTAGAAGTACCATCCTAACAGAAGGCTTTCCTTCCCTGTGGGCGTTTTAAAATAATCAATTTAATTTTTACATTTTATTTATGGTCTAGTACTTTACGCTTGATTTTAATTTTTACTTTGTCGCTGTTGCTAATGACATGGCATTTGGTTCCTCAATTCCAGCAGTCTTTGCAGCCAAGTCAAACCATTGTTTGAATTGTTGAAAAGGTTCCTTGGACACCAGCATGTCTTCAGTAAATGCAGAGTCTTTGTCCATGTAAGGTTTCCTCATTCCTATAATGATGGCCATATATTTTGGGCAAAAAACATACAATGAGAAACCAAAATGACAAAATGTATGAAGTATTAGGTGTTCATATTAATTTTAAAACAAACCTCCAATATCGATCGCCATATTTTTACAGAAAATTAAGTTCCGATTTTGACAGTGAAGTTGGAAGTGCTGAATTTCTTAAACTTGAGATAATTTATTATCACAAATGTTAAGCCCTTTGTGTGTAGTGATTTCCTTTTGTCCACATCAAAAAGGAGTAACCATAGAGCAACTGAGGATTTCTATAGGGCAGTACTTATAAATAATTAGGTAGGTATACTACAGTTGCGATTTGAGAGTATTGTGTACCACTATGTTTAGGAGTAGGTAGGTAAATAGCGACCCAGGAGGGGGAGGGGTTGGGGTAGGCAAAATTAAATTACGTATTTCATTTGAGTAAAGCAACTTGTTTTGTTGACATGTCAGAATGTTCTGAGAATAGAATGCAATGTATTTGTACCGCCCTTCATTACCCACCGTTGACCGTGTATATCGCAGTGTGTTGCCTTCCCGTGTTTTGTAAAGGAAGCTGTTTTTTTATTTTTTACTTGTTCCCCTTTTGGCCATAAACGAAACTGACCTTCATTTTTTACCTATATTTATTTTCATGTTATGAAAACCGAATGTGAAACAGTTGAGTGGTTAAAGACTTATTGAACCGCAAGTAGGCATTAGAAATATTTTAATTACCAGGGAAGTAAACCACGCCAACAATTTTAGCTCCGCCCTCTTCCCAAGATTTCCAACTTGTGACCCATATTTCTAATATCGAAGAAAATTACCAACTTTTGACCTGAATTTTCCAACACGTGTAAAGTAAATTCCTAAAAACTATACCGGAAAAAAGTTTCCGGGTTTTCGTTTTCTGCCCATTTTAGCCACAGACGAATTTTGAAGATTTAGCCTAAAGTTAAAATCAAAATATAATGGTTGTGACATTTAACGAAGCACAGAAGTGCCAACTCTTGTACAAGTTAATAAGTTATACATAACAGTTCAGTTAGAGTAGCGAAGCCGAGAAGCTATTTCATTTTTGTTATTTATAAAGTATTTATTTAGTACGCTCCCTACGAGCTATATTGCCCATGGAGCCAGGTTTGAGTTACATTTTGTATAATATATTTAAGGACTAAATTGTCTATGTGAATACCCTTATGTTACTTAATACTTTGACATTCCAGGACCTTATGTACTCAATCCAATTTACTAATACACACAGGCATTATATATGTTACAGTTTGTATTGAAACTTGGTTTGTTCTAAAACACACCGGTTTCTCAGTTCCCGTAGTAAATTTAATCGTTATCCTGGAAACCATAGTCATAGTCTCCACACCCGCTTAAGGACTATTTAGTCTATGTGAATACCATTTTGTTACTATCGGATGTATCCAATCCCCTATGTTACATATTTATTTGTAATACTAATAGAAATAATAGACATTATAATATTGTTAGCACATGTTTTGGAATATGT
>JABASH010005358.1:0-12262 GCA_019776445.1 Tomocerus maximus | reverse complement strand
TGTTAGCTCAATTATTTCACATTCATTTTCAGGCAAATCAAGCTAGATTCCTTTGTGTGAATTTACTCACATTGTTACTCCTAGGGTATAGTGACGGGCTCGTAATAAAGCTATATTGATAAAGCTTATGGATGAATGTAATTGTAATTGCAAAAAAATGAATGTAATTTACACAATTTTGTTGAATTTGGCAGCAGCATCAGGTATGTAGGATCAGTATGCAGTTATGCTTAGAAATTTTCTGTATTACAGATGGTATTTGTTGAAACATTTGGCTCTAATGTATTATTTTATAAAATTACTACTACTTTACCTGTCGAAACTAAAATGCAATAACGGAAGATCTCATTCTTGGACACCGGCACTATGATGAGTAAAGAATATTTGAAATGAGCTACTACGTATTTGATAATTTTACCTTTGATAGCATCTTTATCTTCTTCTTACTTGCAATTTAATAACTTTGCTACAAAAATAGATTTAAACTCACGTAACGACTGCTATGTACATTAGAGATTAGTACATATACCAGCCGAAATGGAAATTCATACTGTAAACTTCTTTCAAAACTCTTGGCTACCCATGGGCTACTTATCATCCAGACTTTCCTGTTGCCCTATCTGATGCTATATGCTAAGAAATTACAAAAGTTAGTACTTATATATTTGTAGGTATAAAAAAAAGATAGAATATTTAAAACATTCTTTCGTTTGGTAGAAAAAGAATAGAGATTCATCAATTTTGGCCAGGCGTAGGGTTGGATTGGATTGACGAAGAAAGATGAGGAGCGACTGGCCGACCGCCTGCCTTCGTATAAATGATGATCGTCTTGGCACCTCTGACAGATTGTCTCTTGTCAGTTTCTTCTCTAACTTCTTTCTACACAAGCCTTAAGTGCCACTTCCACTATTTTATTCAAGGCTAATCTCCCTTCTTACTTCTCATGTCTATATTTAATTTTTTATGCTTTTACTGTCCTTCTCAGCTTTCCCATTTCACACCGACAAGACTTCCACTCATCCTTCAATTGCCTCTGCCTTCATTATCTAATTTTGTCTTCATCCCCGTTCTAAAACATCATTCAGTTAATTAAGTGCTTTCGTATGCAATTTATATGTTTGTAAGGTTGTACAAGTAGCCACAACCATCTTCAGACACTCATAGGCACTACATAAATATTTGCAGTTACAATACGATATTATATTTGTTTCACATTTTAAAGATCCTGTATCCACTTTTATTTGCTACTAGAGAACACCTACTCGATCTCAATCTGCAGAAACATTCATGACAGAATGGATGATAAGATAACCTATGAAGATGGCATTTACATATTGATTATTTATGGAAAGAAGTGAAAGCTGAAATGACATAGCAAAGCCAGGACTTATACAAGGCACTGAGAAGGGTGATAGATATTGTGAGTCAAGAAGATGAATGGTCGATGGAGAAGCATTTGTTTGTCAAGGGAGTTGGTACTTAAAGAGGATAAGAAGAAACAGGTAGATCACGATATGACTAAGATGATCCGTCGGTTCCGTGACTCAGATGGCAGATAGTGTCTGAGTTCCGCGTGTGGGCGGACCTTCTTTCAAGCTTCTGTCGTGATCTGATCCACACAAGACAGAAATTAATCGAACCGAAGTCAAAAACTGAAATGAACTTCTAATCTTTTCGACTTGGTTTCACATACCGTGCATTTTATAAGTAAAACTTTAGTCTATACCCATACTCTAGTAGTGTAACCAGCCACAACTTCAAAAATCACTTGTACTTATTGTGGCTACACACAGGTCAATTATAAATATACAACCTATATGCATATACATTGTACATTTTGATACACACAATTGTTTCAGTTTTCATTTACGGGAGAAGATAATGAAGTACTCTTCATGTTGAAATACCAATAACACCATTAAATTCAGCGAATCAGAAAAGTAATTTTTGTATGTGAAATATAGAAAGACATCATACATTTTTGGTGTCAATAGTAAGTTCCTTTTCAAACCAGTGCAGAGTCTTCATAACAGTACAGTACAGTACAGGTCGTGAAAAATAGAGAATATTAAATGTAATGTACATCCAATTTTTAATATAGAAATAGTCTTTTATCTTCTCTTAAAAAATTAAGAAAGTACGAAAATTTCCTATGCATTTTATATTTGTCCACAAGTTCTTAAAAATTCTGACCATTCTTCCCTTAAAAATCATTGTAAACAAAGAGCAGTGACTGTTCACATAGGCCACAATTCATGCACAAATGTAGCATTGATATAAACTTAATTACATACCACCAAATACGCACTTGTAATATAATATTTTACTATCATTATCATAAATAAAATTTCTTGGTAGGGATTACGCAGTTAATTAAGTAGCAAAATTAACATACTGTGGACACGTACGGAAATGGGAGCTGATATAAAGCCACAATTATTGAAGCTCGCCACTCACAGCTTGTTACAATTAAAACCATCAAATACTACTCGTTATACTTATGATGGTATATTCAGAATCGTTTCTTATAGGTTTACAATAATTGATGCTCTGTGTACATATATTTATGATTATGATGCGTGCGTGGTTCGTTTTTTGAGAGTTAATACAGAGTAACGTCTTTAGAGTAACTTACAACGAATATGACGGGTTGGCTAATAGCTTTTGTCCTAACTTTTTATTATTCATTTACGTCAGAATCACAGTAGGTACAATAAAAATTCATATTTTTTAATATCCAAGTACCCACCACGACTACCACTCATCGCACAACTAACAGGTAACATTGCATGTGAGTATTTACGGAATGTTATTGAAGGAAGTAAGAAAACGCCGAATTCGTAGCTCTGCCGGATGCTGTTTAATTCCATGCTATTAAATAGTACAAAAAGGCTGGACTCTTATTTAGTAGAGCTTCCACATTTCACTTGACTTGGTACAAAATGCCACCTGAACATTTCATCAAAATATGTACACTCATTTCATTAGAAACTGTAAGTATCTACTTATGCAGCATTTGTTTAACCCTTTCATTGCTTTGATAATTAAATTATGATATGCAAGGAGAAATGACATTGTGCATGCAGTGCGTTGCTATTTCTCAGAAAGTCTTGATTGACAGTAGACAAATTCTGATTAATGTGGTGCTTAAAATAAGTATTAGGGAGACGAGAATATATCATCGCACTAAATGAATGACATGCAGCACGGTGTCTACAAAAGGAGAGACATTTCTTGGCTGTCTTAAAGCTGTTACATTTCATAATTTAACTACATAATAATCGGTAGGAGATCAAACAACGTTCCTACTAATGAAATTAATTGATTGGTGCCACTTCTTGTTTGATACCTGCCGACTGATTCGAAGGGAAAAAAGTATCATTTTTGCTAGGCTTAGGTTAACAGTAACAATATATTATAAGAAGTCCAGATAGCACTACATTTCTTACATTTTACATGATTATACGTACTTAATAATTAGTTTAGTATGATGTGGATGAGTAACAGCTATTTTTCTGTATTGAAACATACACAATGGGTAACTGATATCTTATTTTAATTCAAATATTATTCATTTTAAGCAAACTTCTTTACTACTTTTGATTTGAAAGCTTTATTGTTAAATTGACTAAAACTACCCAGATACTTAGTATTATGCACGAATGTAAGTTTATTGAAATGAGACAAGAAACTGTGTTCTTTCTTTCAGAAATCGATGCAAATAATTTTCACAAGAAAATCATGACAATTTTTGCAAATACAGATAAATAGCATACAATTTTAGGGTAACACCCGTATTTATTCTGATGTAGAATTAAATCAATTCATTCAATTCATTATTAAGTAACTAAACTAGTAATGAACTATTGTGGTAAAAAGTTAAGAAAATTGAGAACATTGGATATAACATAACAGAATATAATATATCTTACCATAACCATAGGGGAAATAATACGTAGCAAAGCAAGGGTATGTTTGTATCAAAGAACCTGGAATATGTACTGTAGTAGATGTTGTCTCGTGATAGCTAATTTATATGTAATTTCCTTATTTGTAGAATTAGAACAAAATTACAGGCACGTCCTTAAAACTAGCAGGTACAATAATTATAACAGAATGTAAAATGCAGGTCTAATATAATGCTTGTAGATGTGAAGCGTTAACACGGGGTTTCAGCCATTAAGAATTTCCATTTTGATGCAAAAAGTCGCTCAATCTTCCGCCTCCTGCAACTTTTTTAGCTCCGCGATCTCCGATTGCAACTGTTGTATACGAGCATTGGCTTCCTGCAAAGTTATTTAACATGTGCTGTGACAAAGAATGCATACTTTGTTTTTGTTACTGTATAATGTTTATGAAGACGTGAAGAGTTCATTAGGGGATAGGAACTCGCTAAGGACATTTCTGCGAATTTTCTTTATAAAACCACCTTGATACTTAAAAGTCCGCGTTAAAATCAACCCAAACGTATGCCAAGAAATTAGAAACGAGCTTAATCGACAAATGAACAAACTCGACAAACTGAAGTATTTACGACTGAAATCATAATTCTTTTCACAGAAAATCTCATGATTCAACAGAAATAAATGGCATTTGGTTACATGTAGGGCATCAGAAAAGAAGACAGACTAAAATGGTAAAAATACCCATTAAATTCATGAAAGATGAGTTATGGAGGAATTTACAATTTACACATTCAAATATAGATATTTGTAAGTCCAAATATAAAAGTAATTATTTATTAGCTGGATTTATCCGGAGTATTGTTCAATAACCGGATCAATAGTTTTAAGTGGGAACTTAACTAACTTGACTTATTAATATATTTTTGTATTAAAGAAAGTTTTTCGGCCATTACAGTGCAAATGTACATTGAACAGAATTACAGTGCAAATGTATATTGAACAGAAAAAACTTTCTTTAATATTAATTGTCAGTGCGGAAGCATGTTTCTATATATTTATGTAATTGTTGTGCAACAAACCTCAACTGTTTTCACAAGATTTTCATTCTTTTTGTTTTCATCAACGAACTTCTGTTCCCAAACTTCAGAGTTGGCTGTGACCATAAACAAAACCCAACCCATCAATGGACATAAATCTTAAATATGTATGGTAAAATTTATAATGGGTAAATAGGTAATTGTGTTATTGATTTGGTCACAACTTTATTGTTTGTATTCTCTATATGTACTGAATTTCTCTGGTTTTTAATAAATAAAATCGATAATATTACCGATTAGTTCATCAAATGCCTTATCAGCTATCACCGAAGGTATTGTGGCCTCAGCTTCACAACTGGGACATCTGCTTAGGCTCATGACTGAAGTTCGGGACGAGTCTCTGTTTGCCAGAATTTTTGTTTTGATATTTTCTGCTCAATACACCACGAATACGAGTTCAATCAATGATGGCTGACACTTTTATCCGTACAACTTTACGATAAATTTGGAAACCAATCAAACTGCAACTAGGTAAACTACTTTTGCCTTCCGAACTTGCAGCTTAAAACTACTTGGTCAACAAGGAAAAAAAGCTACTTATACGCTAACTACTAACTTGGTATACCTACAGATAATATAGTTAGCATAGCGTAACCACGCATAACTATTTCCATTTTGCATGAAATTGTACATAGCATATGCGATTTCATCCTTATAGAGGCTAAAATCGCTATTGCATACTATTATCTCATTTCATTAGTAATTAATAGTTACTTCATTATCAATTGCGCATAACTATAATTATTAGCAATATCACCATAATATACATAAGCGCTTCATTGAAACGTAGTACGTAGTCATTAAGCAGAAATGCCACAAAACTCATTGCAGTGTGGCATCAAGGCGTGGCGTGTATGAGTACATTGCAGATACGTCAATTGACATCAACACTGACACACTGAATCAGGATTTAGAACATTGTCCGAAAGATTTTGATTCGAACAATTACCATTTTACTATATAACCATTATAACAAATTGGTAATACTGTGGATACAGGAATCGAACAAGAAAACCCAAATAAATAGGCAGTATTTATTTTTTTGACTATGTTTATGGGATTTGTTCGAATTGGCCAATTTGATGCGGAAGTTTGCGGTTAATAAATCGTTAAGGAAAAAACATGAAACATTACACAAACACACTAAAATCAATTATTGTGATCATGTTTATGTCGTTATAGTCTTGGTTAGTACCAAGTTAGTACCTATACTATATGAAAAGAGTGAAAATATGTACCTGTATACTTTCATCCATTCAATCACCATATTATATACGTGTAATAAATTCATAGGAGGCTCAATGTACATTTTGGACCGAAAGTACACTATGCATACCCTAGAAAGTGACCTCATGCTTTGTTCTGGTTGGTATATAATTAAGTAAAAGGTTAATAGCTATAGGTTAATTTCCCCAATTATTAGTTGGACTTGGATAGAATGAGAAAGAGGGTCGCAAAATACTTGCTTGATTTACACACTTGGTATGCCCACTGATCAGTGATCAGTAACAATTATTTGTTCTTTTTTGGAAGTGCAAAGTACAATTTTGCAGATTTAAGTGCATGTTTACATGCAATTTATGCTGTTTAGATTTTACACTTGGTATTATAGTATTATGGTATTGCGTCAGCTCAAGTAGATTCGATATGATTAATGATACCCCGAACCCGAACTACGAACAGGATGATACCTTGCATTTACGTAATGTTTCAAATCATCTTGAGGTCAATGGTGTCATGTCCTCCATCCCATCCATGTCACACACCACAGCTAGTCATCTTGGCCATGGTCAATTAATTCATACTTCATAATTTCATATCATATTATATTACATATAACTTGCATTAATCACGCATAAATTAACAATACTGACCTCATAATTTATTATTAGTTGTTTCTAATCATCTCCTCACCATCATCACCTCACCATCCGCATAATCCACACTATGTTATTATCATCATAATCCTCCCGTTTTATCGTTTTTTTTTTCTTCTAGTCAATCTCATTTCTCCCTGTCCAGTCCAGACTGTCCACTTCCGTTCTGCGTTTACGTTTGAAGTTTGGTTGGATTGGGATTTGTAGAAATAGTTTGAATAACAATCTTTGTTTGGCGCTCAGAAATCTTATCAAGGAAATATAGTATGGGAAAGTCGAAAGTTTTGCCAACTCCACAAAAATGTCTAATCCTCAGCGGTGACCTCCTGCATACAATTTTAATTGTACATTGGGCCTTCAAATTGAGATTCCATATTTCATGTAATGTGAATTAAATAGGATTTACTAAACTACTTAACTATTATGATTAGATAACATCATTTCTACCCATAATCTGCAAAATGAGTCTGGGCGAGTGGCGCCAGGCCATTACCACTCCTACAGCATACAGAATGGGGAATTCCACTTTACGTTTTCAAACAAAAATTATATTAATTTTGGTAGCAGTTACAGTTGTGGCGTTACTTTACATTTCCCTACCTCCTCACGGTAAATTTTTATGAGATTCGCATTTATCTAACCAATGATATTATTATGTAATAATAATAATAAATTATGTTTTGCTTTTGCATAATGTACGCTAAATGATTGATATTATATAAGAATTACGGATTTCAAGTTTAGAACTATATTATTCAAGATATTTAAATTGGAAGGATTAAATTAACTAAAAAGGAGTTTTTGTTGTTATTTAGCAAACGCCCCACTTTCACCAACCTACACAGGAGGGAAAAGAGGGTCGATATTATGGGGTGCTTCGAAGAATATGGCCCAGTTAAACAGTATTTATCCTCTAAGTAATCCAGTTCAAACTGAAAAGGGTATGAAATTCAGAATTGGTATTATTTCTGACCTTGATCAAGATTCAAAATCAAGTGGGGGAAAATGGATATCGTATTTACGGCGAGGAACTCTTTATATAAGATTTGACAAAGATATCCCCAAACATTCAAAGGCCAGTCTTTACTTTCTTTAGATATTATATTCAATAATAAAATAGCAATTTATTAGAAATATCTTCACCATCCATAATACGACCATTCCTCAAAAAGCCTAAGGGAACTGGTGTTTAGTAGTCGAAAATTCTTAGATTTTTTCCCATGGGGAGCGTCTCAATCTCAAATGAGCTTCTTCAAGTCCTTTTTCTGAATTATGTTAACAGTGCATCAATGATTGCACAATAATAATTTTAAACTATTTACGTTTCAGGTGTTGGTGGAATGGGAAAGTGGAGAACCTCAAGTCATTAAATCTGGTTATAACCTAGATGGTCGTGGAATGGAACTATCGGAATTAATCGTATTTAATGGAAAATTACTTTCTTGTGATGATAGAACTGGAATAATATATCATTTACTGATTAGCGACACTGAAGAAATATTGCCTGTCCCATGGGTGGTTTTGTCTGACGGAAACGGAACACTGCCAAAAGGTGATAATTTAGTTCATATTATAAGCACGACTTGTCTCAAGCTGTTATGTAGAATATTTTTGTGAGTGAAAGGATTTACACTTTTAAAAAACAAATATTTTTGCAACTACACCGAGACTTACGTGATTTGAACGCAGGCATTTTTTGAATACGAAATGGGCGTTAATAATACAACTCTTACATATCTTTTAATTTATCTTAATATAACTTAACCTTATCCTTAACCTAACGAATACTTTTTTACATGTTTGTATAGGCTTTAAGTGTGAATGGGGTTGTGTCAAAGATGATAATTTACTGGTCGGTGGTCTTGGAAAAGAATGGACAACGAGTTCTGGAGAATTAGTAAACTATAATCCTCAATACGTCAAAAAAATATCAATGCACGGGGATGTGACACACCTTGATTGGAGAATGAACTATCAGAAGATGTCTCACGCATTAAATATACGCTTTCCTGGTAAGCAAATCTTGTACATTGAAATGTATTGTCAAATCTTCTATCAAGTTCTAACTTCTATAAGTTATCTTTTAAAATTTAGGGTATGTAATTCACGAGTCGGGTGGTTGGAGTGAAACTTTAAGAAAATGGGTATTTCTACCTCGTCGAGCAAGCACTGAGCAATACCATGAGAAGACTGACGAGAAAAAAGGAACGAATGTAATTTTAATCGCAAATGAAGATTTCAGCAAAATCGATGTATAATCTCCCTAATACAAAACAATGTCAAATACCCTTATATATATCATCGAATTCTTTAAAGAAACTATTAGTATATGTTATTAATGTTAATAAGTTATATTTGTATATTCATTTAGGTGCGTCATGTAGGAGATGTAGTGCCCACCCATGGCTTTTCAAGTTTTAAATGGATTCCCGGTACTGATGATCAGTTAATTGTAGCATTAAAATCGGAGGAAATTGAGGGCAAAACGGCAAGTTTTCTTATGGTTTTTGATATGGATGGTAATATAATTGTACCCGAAACAAAAGTCGGAGACCATAAGTATGAGGGCATAGAGTTTCTTTAAACAATAAAATTGTAAATGAGTAACATTCCATGTGATATGAGCCTTGTATTTTTTTGTGTAAATATGTATCATGATTTTGATAAATTATTTCTATCCTGTAAAATACTTCTTTTGTTTAGAATGTAGACAATGTAGAGTATCTATTATTACTAAAAGTAATTTATTTCTGGTTGTGCTTTTCACAGTATAATAATTGTTCCGTTTTTTGGTAAAAAATATACAAATTGCAATAATAAAGTGACTATTGGCAAAAACTGACTCTAACTTGCAATAGAATTAACACATTCTTTTGGACATCGTTTTGTATGGGGACAATCTTTTACGATGTTCATTCTATAAGTATTTTAATAGCTCTTCATCATTTAAGCTTTGATCTTATGAGTTGCCATTTGCTGTCATGACTTAAATTGTTTGGTCAGCTTCCAGTATGATAAATTTAACAAAAATACATTAGAAAGGAGTTCCTTTGTCGATGGTTCGGCTATCATGAATTCTTCCAGTATGCCAGGTTTTAATTTCAAGCTAGATGATCCTGCCAACAACTTCTCTGCTACAGGTTGTCCAGAGACCTTTTCAGAACCTAAAAAATACAAATCAGTGAATGCTATTTGCTTTTAGTTTTACGGTTATATTTTTCAACATCACAATTCTATGTTTGTATATAATTCATGGTATGTGCACTTACTAGCACCAGTATTAATTAATTACTAATGAATTAATCAATTTGCTTATCCATATAATATGTATCTCTATATTAATTAAAAATATAATTTGTGCACATGTTTGTATGCATGTCTTGTATGTTTGTATACGGTGGAACAACCTCCAAAAATTCGCAATGCGCAAGCGCGTTTTCAAACAATAATCTCCACTCTGTGTTAATATCTTTCGAAATTAAACCAAATTTTGGTGCCTAAACCTTTCGAAATTCTTTACTGCACTGGGGACTGGGGGGCTACTAAGTATATANTTAATATCTTTCGAAATTAAACCAAATTTTGGTGCCTAAACCTTTCGAAATTCTTTACTGCACTGGGGACTGGGGGGCTACTAAGTATATAGGTAAGGATAATATAAAAAGAGATTTCATAACTAGATACTATAGTGCTTAGTGCTTACCTATAAATGTATTGAACAAACGAGCGATGGCAAGTCTTTTGACTGCAATTATTGTCGGAGGGTTTGACATTGCAGATTTAAAACCGAGAAACATTGACCTGGTTTGTCCAATTTGTAATTGAAAACTGAACGTAGTTGAAGACATATTATTTGCCGGAACATCTTCTGTGATACACAAGTTACAGTCTGGGGCTTTTAAAACGATTTCTTTAATCTAACAGGTTTACATACAAACGAACAATAATTAATAAACTTAGAATCCATGTACTATAGTACAGCTACTATACAAATCATGTACAATAGGTTTATTTACCTCATTTAAGACGGCTAGGAAATGCATTCTCGGTTTGGTTGAGTACTTAATAATGTATAATGATTGAAGTGTTAAAACATCCCCATTTCGCTGAATGGAACATAATGAAACACTATCTCCAGAAACAATAAAGCTTAATACGCTATTAAATTCAGAAATTTGTTTCGCATTCAAAACCGGATATATGGCTGACCCTCCTGAAGTCCAATTTCCCTTATTAAGCATACTGGAGAACATTTTCTCCAACACCTGAAATAAAGTTAAAAATATTGATTTTATTTCGTCCTTCTCAAAATTGAATTTTTTTAAGTTCAATTTACTACCTTTGTGCTAAAGACTGGTTTGAGCTCATCTATAGACTGTAAAGCTCCTTTTTCTTTTTGCAATTTAATGAGACTAGTAATACTCTTCTTTGAGACACCAAACTGCTGAAAATCTTCTACTTTTCCAGTATTTACGATATTGAGAATCCTGTCTTTCTCTTCCGAATTATAGCTATCATTAAAACAATATCTAATACGACTACCTAAGTTTGGAAGTCTTGAAGGTAAATGACGGAATAATACTCTATTTTTTAAAAAATGTAACTTTGTTCCGAAGCTAAGACAAGTCATTTTGTTAATCTTTTGTTTACAATGTACGTACAAGTTCTACAATTGTTCTAAAAACCTTAAAATCTTTAAAATTCGTTAATAAGATCAGGAAAATGCTGCCAATCGTGTTTCATGGTTTCAAGATGACTTTTGTACTTATGTTTTGATGTATAAAATGTCCGGTTCATCATCCGGATGACATGACTCTTTTACTGTACAATTCAGCTCAGCCAAAGTAGCACATTGGAATTTATAAACTTAAAACTCCGGCACACCCGCTCTATCATATCATGCTGCTTCATTTAGATTCTCTTCGATGAACAGCAAAATAAAAATTGAATTTCTCACATTTCCATATAACATGGGGGGTGGCTGAGATGAGACATCATTATTTTTAGAAAAAATCCCTTTTCTTGAATTTACGGGGCGGGGGGGGGGGAACCTCCCTATTTACAGCCCTGCCAATGTCATGTCCATGGTCCGTCCGTATATGAATAAATCACATAATCATGGTTTTGGATTTGGATGGGTTTTGCGGATTTCTAATTTCTTAACCAACTATCCATTTCCTATACATAATAGGACAAAATATTTAAATTAACTGTATTCAGTGTGAACTGCATCCAATATGTAATGTAATATACTATAATATTTTCAGCTTCTCCGATGAGATATTTCTATTTTACTAACTTTTGAATATCTTTACGTGCGTAAAGAATCATAATATTCTATTTTTATTATTATAGAATAGAGAACAGGTTCAATTTTATCTCT
>JABASH010005357.1:0-12263 GCA_019776445.1 Tomocerus maximus | reverse complement strand
ATAATCGTATTTTTACTAAAATTGCTTAAACAGGTCCATAATTTCTACCGAAATTCTGAACGAAACAAGAGACATTTGTGTATATTTTTGGTTGTAGGTTAATTCTTCGAAAGTCGTTTGTTCGAATGCTGTTTTTAGGGCAAAATAAGATAGAATGCATTTTGATAGAATGCAAAAACAAACTGTCGAATACCGAATGCATATTGGTAGAATGGTAAAGCAAAATGTTCGAATACAGAATGCAAATAGTAGAATGGAAATTATCAAGGCTTTGTTAATGTTTTATGTTCCTGAGTGTAGTCAGGTCAGTACATCCACCGGAGTAGCTGTTATACTACGATAGCATACGGTAAGTGATTCTGATACAATGGAAATTTTAGACATAAAGTCTGTCGAACAAATGTCATTCGAACATTTTGCATTTGGTATTCGAACAAATTGTTTTTCCATTCTATCAAACATTCGAAAAAAACGACTTTCGAAGAATTTGCCGCACACCATATTTTTTTGATTTATAGAGTAAAGGACAATAACCAATGAAAGAAAAACATAATTAATGGTTAATCAGTCATTAAAGTTAATGTAATTGTTACGAAGGAGCATTACCTTACATTGATTGTCTATCGCAGAGTTACTCGTGGGCAACTTTCAACAAAACTGGATAACAACAACGTATTATGTTGTATATATGACACACTGTAACAAGAGCGAATGATTTAATGGTAATGTAAGGAATACAATGCAATAGCAAGTAGATAATTGTATGACATGTGGTCTAAGCAAGCTGTTTACTAATATGATACTCTTTGATAAGATCGTAGGTTGATCTGATATGATACAAGCGCAAATTATAATTAAATAATTACATATCACCTTCATATAATAGGTAGGGTAGGTTATATGTACTATTTTCCATGACAAAGAGTTCAAACCATGCGATATGCAGTATGGTGTCTTAGCTCGTATATGCTTAATGAAGTGTATAAAATACGGCACCAGCAGCACATTGACTCTGGAAGAGATTGTCTAACTATATTAATTTAGTGGATCACAATATATAGGTAGAGGAAAGCAAGAGGGTTAAATACAGGCATCATATGTGCGTATAACTTATTGTGGATCTGAACTTGACTTTATTACACATATAGTGTACGAAATTTGATAGAAACGTCGTATGGAGCATAAGGAAAACTATCCATTTCGTTCTGTTCCAGATGGTTGAGTTGAAAATGGAAGGTGTTATTATTATGTCCATGAAAGAAAGAAAAAGCGATGAGAACATGCATATAGTGAGCGTGTAGCAAAGTATGTGTAGGTATACTAATAATCGTAAATAGATATGTGTGGTATTGTGTACAGGTAATATAAATGTGCAATGCAGATTAGTACATATAGAAAATGGGAGGTGAATTGAAAGTTCCATTTTAAGCCGGAACTACCCATTACGGCGTGGAGTGTTAAGTTAAAGTTGTACAAGTTTATTCCATACCAAGAAGCAACTCTGTCCTGTAGTCTATCATCCCGTATATCCAGTTTGCATGCACTTGCCATACGTCTTCAATAGACACAGTTTGGATTTGCACCTGTCCTTACCTTTACTCCTCATAATACATCCTATTTTATCCTTTAGCTCATGCAACACTTGAAATTTTGGACTGGGTTCCTTAAAGTTGTATCTATACCGATGATTTAAAAAGCTTTTCTAACACGCGTACTCTCTATTTTTAGTGTTTGCTATAACCTAGCCTATAATATCCTAAATATAAAACATTTTCTGAAGCTTGGGAGCTGGATAAAAAATAAACTACCTATATGTTTGGAGATTGTACAGTCTCCGAAATGCAATGCGCAAATTCAAAGTGGGACTGGGAACTTATAAATGTTCTATTGTAATATGCCAGTTTTACATATTATCATATTTTTGCCACCATATGTAGTATCTGTAGGAATAATGATAAACGTTATTTTTGACTCTCTACTCAATATTTTATAAGCTTTCTTGCATTAGCAAGTATAACTGCCAATGAGATGTGGCAGTTATAAGTAATAATTACAAAACATATGCGAAATAAATGTTTGCAAGTCTGTAAACACCTTAAATTAATGTATATCCATCCAGATGAACTATTCTGAAAGAGTAGATTTGTATTGTAAAAGGGGTAGTAAGAAGTGTTAGCAGATCCGAGCGTGTCCTCTAGGAAAGTGGTCCAGCAGAGAGTCCAGTTGTATAGTAGTGGAGAGAAGAGTGTTTATCCCATGTGAGCTCTCTTCTCACTTGTGCACCAAATCAACTCACCATCAACATAATAACTAATATATGTACATTAGTTAGAGTATAAACAATAAAGCCTTTTCATTGGGATTCACTTGAGTTGAGTTGGACTTGATGTGATGAGAGTTATAGGGATAAGAAATGTATAGATTAGTATGAACATAGCTGAACATAAGTTATTTAGTCTGGTTTGGTTTACTTGGGTTAATAGTATGTAGTACTTCTCTTGTGTTTTGCACTGTCTTCGGACAAGGTGGACTAACTTGACTTGATTTGACTGCTGGACCAGACAAGACATACAACACAACAACACAGACGCAAGCCAAAGAACAATCAGAGGAGCATTCAAAAAAATGTATTGATAGCGAAAACTAGTTTGGGCTATCCGCAAATCCGCTTTTTGCAATTTACTTTTTACACTATCGTGTACTTTACGTTGATGATGATACGATGGTTGCATTGCATCCTGAAATTTACTGGCTCTTTCTACTCCTGCTGATACTTACTTACTCTATCTCTACTTATTAGGCAGAATTCTGTGTCAAATATAGTAAAACGCTACTATATAAGTACATAACCCCTTTGTTCTGTCTTCTGTGCTAAACGAGTATTTTTATATTACTTTTCTGCCTTCGTATTTTACTCGATGTACAGCTACACACACAAAATACTTGGAGTTTAAAGCACAAATTGTGTAATCTGAAAGTAAGCAGGTTTTGCCAGGAAAGAAAAGAATCATAAATGCTTTGAATTTACTCAAATTGAAAATACACATTGATACGTGCCGTCATATTCCCTACATCAACAAATTGTTATTAACTGTTTGCATAAATGTTTTAAACCTTGAAATCTTTATTTCTTACACAAAGACTTTGGTGTATACTTATATGAATGCAATCTAGAACAAGTTTCAAGAAAATGGAAACGTTTAATTGTATGGACCTTGCCATTTATTATTGTGAGGAAAACAAAGACGAAATTATTTAGGAGTGTCGATTTTTGGTTTGTAATCATATAGGACAGTTTACATGTTGCATGTTGGTTAAAACTAGGTAATTCTACCTAATCGATGTCATTAAAGCCAGAGGGAAACAATGGATACCTATTAGACAAGACATGAGTGAGGAGAAAGATTTAATTGGAATGCGAATTTGGTGGACATGGTAAAACAGAGTGATGGAAAGTAATGCGAGGGTAGATATTGGAGATCACTTTAATTTGACAAGTAGTTTTGTTTGCTGATATGCCAATAGGTTTTGCATGTAGTACAGATACAGTTACTTAGATTTTAGGTTGGCAGGTTTTGTAAACAGAATATAATGAATGATTTTGAAATATTAGACAGATGGGACAAGGAGCAGTGCAATTACGATGATATCATTTCACTTGAATTTGCTTTCATGTTGGAATGCATCGGGAGATAAATAGAGAATTCCTGTTTATGTCATTAATTAATTTCTGTTAAGGATGTAGTGTCCATTGAGGTTGAAATTAGAAGTGAGTACCTACCTAGGTATATACTTTGATTGATTTAATTGCAAGTCTGGCTCTGTTGGCGGTGATTGTGATAATGAAGAGGTGTCTTAGATTGTGCTCTTGTTTTCTGTCAGGGTTGTTAGTTTGTTTAATTCCAGACTGCCAAAATGAGGATGGAAGCAGCGACGGCAGCAAAGAGAGAGAGCAGGACGGCCAAGCCGATGTGATCCTCGTCGAGGAAAACGGAGGCGACGGCCACAACAACAACTGACACGGCGATCATCATGAGCAAATGTGGAGCCAGAGAGATGAGAACTTGAATCCAGTTCATCACCGACATCCTGGACTGGACAGGAATCTTGTTCAACTCATTTCCATCTCCTTGCACCTTGTTCTCACACATTTCTCCTAGCGTCTAAATTCTAAATAGAAAATAAATAGCAATGGTAGCAATCAAATCAAATCAGTTCACTACATACTCACTGCATGTACTTATGCCAGCCAGGACCAGTCGGTCGGATCTCTTAAAGAAGTCGGCCTGGCAGACTGGTCTGTCCCGTCTACGTCTGCTGCTCTTTTCTTCAGAATTAAACTGGAGTATATTATCTAGCTCTCTACTGCTCTTTGAGTCAATGGGCGGTTGCTTTACTTTTCGATACACTATTTACTATGATCAGAAAAAGTACCTGTGCTGTGCTGATATGAATATGATTATGACAGACAGGACTGTTTCGTATTCTCTATTAAATTCAGTTCTATTGCCTGGCTCTCCTGCCCCTCTCTCTCTCAACTTCTTTGTGGTCGGACGACTGCTCTCCTAGACTTTAACTGCTCCCTTAGCTCCGCTCTGAAAAAGAAAAGAGAATAACTTGTAGAATGTAGATTGTAATGCAATTATTACTGAAAATTACAAAAAGTCGACAAGTTGCTCGTAACTTTTCGTCTGCTATCTGATAAGAACTTACAAAGCGGACGCACAAACTTGCACCTACTATTCCCAACTAAAACTTTCTTCAGAATATGAATCGTCTGGCATGGCTATGGCTCCTTCAAAAGCAATATTGCTATTAGTCGAACAATGCGCAATAAAATCTTGATTGTTTGTTTGGCTCTACTCAAAATTCAAAACCATCTCCTTACCACATAAACACAAGAAACTACTTTATCTATGGAAACGACATACCACAGAATTTGCTACACTATTCAAAATGTTCGAAGGATAATAAAATTATTACCTCTTTTTGGTCATGTATGATCTGCACATTTCTTACTTGAACTGTTATCATATTACTAATTGCATTTTAAATACTTTTTAGTAGATCAGTACTGGTACTTCGTCTAGGAAAAGCCTATGCAACTGTAATTGTTCAAAAATTGAATGAATTGTGACCAGGAATTCTTTTTGCAGATCATTTACCTTTATTTCGTGTAGAATTTGTACTTGTATTTAGTAGAGGTCAAAACGTTTAGGGTGTTTTTTTGAAAAACACGACTATAATAGAAGTCTGAGGTTAGAGCTGCATTTGTATATGTAGTGGGTGTATCATGTATAGGATGAATACATAATGCACGTGTGTTTGATTATAATATTCATATGTGTTTGGGTATAGTAGATGCATAAGTAGTTGTATGTATGGATTATGGATGGTTTGAGTAGTGTAGGTAAGTTGTTGCACGAATCACGAGAATCTCATCTCCATTATAATGTTTTGTGTGTTTTCTATTACAGTATTCAAGCGGCATCACGAATTGGGTCACCCATATTCCACACCTAATATCGGCTTCTCAAAAGTAAGTATGATCTTCCGTGGGACGGAGCTATTCCTTTATTGTGTGCTTTTCTAATCAACTGTTGTTTAGATTTAATTTAGAGCGTGTACTCGATGCTTTATATACGATTAAATAAAACATAAACACATAAAACATTCACAGTACGAAACAAAAGTGCTGATGCCTAAGTGTAATGTAATTGACAAAGGATGCGCCTTCCACTAGGGCACGATAAACAGCCAGAGTAAATATAACACAAAAAGTTTAGTATACATTATGCTTATTTACTGTTCATTGTACACAGAAGTGATATTATGTTATGTATTTCAGTATTTCCTACTGCAATTGTCAATTACGATTAACAATATTTAATATACTTTTGAGGATTTTCAATTTTTTTAATCTAACAAATTGTTTTGAGCTTATGGGATGCTTACAGGTTGAACCAGTCAGTTATGTTGAATTCTATGAAATGCCTATACATATAAAATACATGAAAACATGCATAAATACATTTATACTATGTAGGCAAATATAGCAGTACCTAAAATGAAATCGATCATGTATATTATTGCATGTTTGAAATACAATTAGCTTTGAAATTCGAATTACGTTTCAAAATCACATGATAAACGGTTATATAGTTTAGTTTGTTTGATATATAGCAAGTAACGTTTCAGATATTGAATTTTAAGCAAAGTACCAAACCGAATTTGATTTCATCGTGTTATATCCATGTCGGGTTAATCCCTGTGAGAAAAGCCGAAGATATTGAGTTGTTTAATTTTGAAAGGTGCATTATGTTAACTGAATAATTTGAAGTAGTCGAGTGTTGAGTCTGAAGATCTAAGCTTTAACTATTGGAGATAATAGCGATTGACCATAAGTAAATTCTGAGCCGAAAGATAGATCCGTTTCTATTGCCATCAAATAGATTCATATAATGCATTTGGTATGTGTTATTAGTACCTGTGGACTTTTTCTATCAACTGTTTAACTCCTCGTTCACTTTTCTCCTCCTGTGACTCCTGCCTACTGAACTGTCTTGTCTGTCTTAGTTGTCATGCCTTGTATGTACAGTACACACAATCTGTCTGCTTGTCTTCGTCGCTAGTTGAATTTCGTAAGGTAACTTGACCGTGGCTTTCTTCGTACTGTAAACTATTGCTTTTCACCTGTCACCCGTCAATTTACGCTACCTGAATTGAAACAACGCCGAAAATTAACATATAAATTGAATAGATCTGATTGAGTCGCAGTAATAGATTTCAATTCCCAATCTTACCCTTTTCATTTCCATATCGGTACAATAAATTACATAACAGCTCGTAGGTTTTTCTCATGGGTAGATCATTGTTTGTCTAATCGGATGAGGTGGCTGCTGAGTTGTTTAAACTCATTGTCAGTGCATCAACAGTATATTGAGTATCGATTGAAAACATCACTTCTTTAGTACCTCGTCCTAAATTGTTAAA
The DNA here is from genome assembly GCA_019776445.1 of Tomocerus maximus. Classification (NCBI taxonomy): domain Eukaryota; kingdom Metazoa; phylum Arthropoda; class Collembola; order Entomobryomorpha; family Tomoceridae; genus Tomocerus; species Tomocerus maximus. The sequence goes on along the minus strand of JABASH010005357.1, from coordinate 5,270 downwards.
TTGAAATTACATTTAATTTATAATCCCCTTTTCAGACTTGATTACATTACACATATGCAAGTATAGCTATACAGAACCTCTCTCAATGCTTATTAAAATTCAGCCAATTTGTGTAGTTATTACAGTGCTGTAAGTTGTAAGCAACTTATCCGTAAAAAACGAAAATACTTAAAAACAAACAGAAGTTGACAGTAAATGTTTATTTATGAAATTGCTTAGACAGTAACAATTACTAGGAATCCTTTGCTAGCAATGATAATAGAAAAACTTGGTATGTGTTTATTTACTTAAGCGTAATCCTATAAATCTTAGCGAGGCAGTGCATAAAACGTATAACAATACCAAATATAACGAACGCTTTATTTCAAAGGTTGTGATTTAATGTATTAACAGGGTAATACCATGATTAGAGAAAGTTAAAATGCTACATAAGATATTTACTCTAGGCTTTGGTTCCTACAAGTTGTTACTGGTTATTTTATTGTGAGAGATCATGAAATGATAACATGTTGCAAGAAAAGCTGTATTACTGATCTGTACTTTACTAATGCACAGAATGTTTATTTTGATGAAGTTACTTTTACTGGCGGTTTATAAAGACTCACTCAGGTACTGGTACAATATTATGACAATACCCATAAATGTATTGAAATAACAAAGAAGTTGCAAGGTACTCTTGTAAGCTGCTTGTGAGCAAACTGAACTTAATAGACAAGTCGGATTCCTATTTATCTCTAAGTCGGTAGAGCATTGGCAGATGATTGTGAGATCCCCTTTGCGTGCATTAAATTAGCCTGGAAATCTTAACAAATACAGACTTTAATGATATTAGTATGTATTTTGACAGAGTTAGTGCTTGCGCTTTCGTGTGGTATTATATCATCCAACATGCAACACGGCCACTAAAGAATAGATGAGGTAAGAAAAAACATCAATTGAATTGAGATTGAGGGAAATGAAGCTCATCGCTTTGCTATTGCTTGCATGATCTAAAAACCTGGACACCTGCTCAACCTGTTTGTTCAACCGTCCGAAAAATCTCTTATTACTATTTTTCTTACTCTTGTGATATACAGATACACATACAAGGAATAATGTACATCCTAAGCAAATCTTACTGTACAGCCATTTCTTTGTTTCGAGTAGTTTTAATCCTTTTTCTTAAAAATCGATACAATTACATGATACAAAATTTTTATTTAGATATGTAGTTTTTTTAAATGGGTAAAGAGAATAAGACATTTTATTTATTGGATGAAATTTTCATATTTATTCACATCAAAATGTGTTATAACATACAGAATTAACCTAAAATGATTACGGCATAAAAAGCTTGTACTATTTTCGCAATGAGTTAAGTAGTTGCGATTCTGTGGCAAGCTCGTATGTACAGTATTGATATAATCAACTTAAGATATCTGTGCATCACAATTACAGATCACAATAGATGAAGACGAGCAATAATGACAATGGATGTATCTGTGGTTAATTTTCGCCAGTTTTTATTGCAAAAATAATGCATAGTGGTTTGCCATGTGATGGGATAGATTAGCTTTAACACTTGTTGTGATGTGAGATACAAACTACAGAAACTCGTATTTGTGAATCTGCTGGCTGGCAAGATAAGGTAGGCACTGTGCTTCCATAATAATAGGTAAAAAGATAATTAATAAGGATTAGTCAGATATGAGAGGAAGACCTTGAATGAAAAGGTAAAAGAAAATGTTAAATTATCAATAAATGATAGATGTAGGAATACAAGTGGGTGTACAAAACAAAGCGCCTGCCAACTTCTAAACTTATGAAGTGTGCATTACACTCAGCGGTTTTCATTTTTTACCAACTTGCAAATTCATGCAAATTCCTTGCAATCCCCAATCTTGGAATCGTATCTATATAGCAATCTAGCAAATAGACATTTCTACATGCGAAGTGTCAATAATTGCTGGAATATCTATCAGCATACTAATGATAAATAATTATTCGGCGATTTTAGTTACAAATTGTAACTGAAATGATAGGTAGATGACAATTTTTAAATTATGATGGAATTTACAGTAAGAGAAACGAAATTTCAAAAAACTATCTGTATAGTCCTATTAATATAATAACTGGAAAGTAGAAATTAATTCAATAAAGTACTTAGATGCAACAATTTTCTAGGAAATTAGAGCTACAAGTCATTGTGATTTGTGAACGAAGTACTTAAAAAAGCAAGTTGTTTGTTCTTTGATTCGGAACAAGTCAAAATGTATAGAGATGATATGAGGGTGCTAATATTAACCCGTATTTGTTTGTAATGAACAATAAAAGTATGTAGACAACATTTAACCGTTCTGCTGCTGATAGGATTAATTATCATGATGATAGGTTTTGTTACTAGCTATGTTTTCCAAAAATTAAAATTCTTGTGTTTATCGGTGTGGGATGGATGGTATGTGGGGAAACAAGTATTGTTCGATAGATTATAAAAATATGTGTGTTGTGAGTTGTGTGTAACAAACGAAGAGAATATCAATGCTCTTGAATTGCATTACACTTTACACTGTTATAATCGCAGTTGTTTATACTCCATTCAACACTGCATAGCTGAGGATCAGATAAGATCAAGTCCTACCCATTCACTTTTGGAATACAAATTGATCATTCTAGTTTTTCCCTTTTAAATATTCATTTCACATAATAAGTACACAAAAGTAAGATAACTATTACATACACTGTAATCAACAATAAAATTCATTAATTTGCATTTCATACATTCTTTATCTACCCGTACACTACCGTTTCATTGAGTCAATACTATTACGGCCATTAGTAATAGAACGGCAGCAGATTACTTAAAATTCTCTTGTTATTTCATAATTTAACGCAATAAAAGCTCTGATTGTAAATGAAAACATACTAGAGGAGCAGCGCCAACACTATCAAGATAGATATGAACATTTTTTTTATTTACTTGTGTGTGTATTTAATTTAATTCATGCTAATTTAGTCAGCTCAATAAAATGTCTTGAAAAATGTAAATACTTAAGTATTTACGGTGCTGCAAAGGTTATCCACATTTTGCGCACACATAAATGTATATAAGTACACGGTACACACATAAAAACGTACATAGACAGAAGCATCAATAATAATGTCTTCTAGAAATAATATGCTAATTTAAATTTGTTCTGGTTATGCGATTACAGGCACTGAGTGGTTTTCTAATCATGATGACCCAGAACGGGAAGCTGCTTTATATATCTGATAACGCCGCTGAGTACTTGGGACACTCCATGGTAAGCCAATTGCTATCAATCAATTAGTGTACACCTCTTTGCTTAATTAACATTGCCCATTCAACTGGATCAACTACATACTTGTCATTTCTATTCTAGAGGGTAATGCATTTCAAAATTGCAGAAATACGCATGTGGCATACATTTAAATGTCACAATATAAATTAGTAGCAATAATTTATTGTAAAGTATTAATTAGGCATGTATTCCCATATATTTAGTAGTTTTAAAAATACGTAACCTACCTATACAATTTATGAATACAAATTGTGAAATGAAAGTATTTGTGTGGAATGACATTCAAGATGTGACTGAAAGTTAACTTCAAATCCACATTATTTTTAGGGTAGTATGCACCTGCTAGTAAAGTCCTTATAATTTAGTCAAGTAAAAGTGGATAAGATTTGCCTTTGTTTTTACTTAATTCCATTAATATAAAAGGTCTTTGGCAAATGAGAAATTATTAAAATGTCTTGTTTAGGTGGGTTGCTGATGTATTCTTCTTTGGTATTACAAATATATCTATATAGACATAGGAGGAAGTTTCACCTGGCTGAGGATGACTAGAACACACATGTCATGTCATATAGTATATAGTCGACAGTAGAGTTGCACCTGCTTATTAGGAAATAGAGAAAAAGTTATATAGAACCATGCACTATGCACCTTGATGTATTTTACTTAAGTTTCAGTTTTACTTAATACGCCTTTCTTGCACCTTGTATACAAAACTCTGGTTGATAACAATACAAACGTTGACTATCAAGGTGGAATGGAATCATTGTGAATATGATAAGTCTATGTGATGGTGAGGGCTGGGAAAAATGAATGAATAATGGGACGAATTTCCATTCTGAGAAAGAGCAAATTATTTTGGACATTGGGAATTATTAATGATGGAAAAAGAGGTTGACTTGACATTGAGAGCTAAAGTAGGCAAAGTGTCAAAGAAAATGTGAAAAATGCCGTGTGGGCTGAAATGGTTGAGAAACTGCTCTTTTTTACTGGATTAGTATTCCCCCGCATAACAATCCTTATATCCCATGCAAATGTATGACTATTCATAAGTATAGATGCTGACTGAAAGTACATTATGATAATAATATGGTTTTTCATGTATTTATAGTACAGTAGAGTGATGCCAGAAGAGGTAGTGATTTTATTTATGCTCATCTCATCTCCTCATCCATCTCTTTTTGAATTTCCTCTGGGCTTCCTTCCCAAACTCGAGCTACCTAACTATGTACTTATGCTAGCATTTTATTCATATTCTGTTGGTTTGATTCCTCGTCCTTTGCTTCGTTCAGAGATTCAGCTATTCTACTCACTCAACCTAAATTCTTCCGAGTCCCACATAATGAATGACGCCATTATGATCATTTTCGGCTATTTCCAAGCTATCATTCTCAATGAGTCGACAAAATTTTCATTCAGCTCTGTCTCCAGTCACCATGTGTATACCACAACAATCTCTTCTCTCATTCGGATCCAGGCAGCCAAGTTAATTCAGGTCCAACTCAAATGCATATAAGCACATAGTCAGACCTTAATATTCAATTCACTCACATTATCTTACATTACTCATACAACAACATCGCATTGGTCAAGTCCAGCTTAAATTATCCCTTCTGTAAAAAGTTTACTTATACAGCCTATTACTCTTATTGTTCAGTCCAATCCCAACCAAACAGTATCATACAGTCGTCCAAGCCAGAATAAAATAAAGGTATAGAATGAAACTAACATTAGCCTAGTCCTACGAAAATCTTAATGCATCCATATATGTACTATTGTAGACAAAACATTCATTCACTCTAAAATAAAATTGTAATAATATATCTTTTGTACACACACAGGTATAAAATGTAATTTGTTGCTATCATGCTGTACTATGTTATATTGCTGTCCGTAATACATGTGTGTGAAAATTTCTATTATTAATGAAAATTGTTGGAGCCCTTTATCACTTTTCTGTTATTTTTTGCCGTA
>JABASH010005356.1:0-12263 GCA_019776445.1 Tomocerus maximus | reverse complement strand
AAAGGCGCAGGGTCTGTTTGGCTAGCCAACCAGACATTGTCCCGTTTGGCTAGCCAAACAGGACTGTCTGGCTGATTGGACTGTTTGGCGGTGACACATATACATAAAGAGAATCTGGAAAGTGTCATAAACGTTTTAACAAATTAAAAATAGCCAATAATTAAAAATTAGTAGTCTTATTTAGTTAAAATAGCTTTAAAATCAAGAATTATTTACGAATATTATTTCAATGTGGGGTGGGGTGCTGAACTTGTGAAAAAGAAGGATCATATTTTCAATAATATGTGTAATTTCTCCGCTCACTACAGCTATTACTACAGCTTTTGAAGAAGAGACAGATATTTTTGTCAATGATATCTGTTTCTGTACCAGGCCTTTCAAAAGGCGTCTTTAGATTTTACCTGAAAATGTTTCGTTTTCCCTGGTGTTGCTGAGACTGATGTTTTCTTACTCTCCATTAAAGAATTTATGGTTGAGCTCTTCCCTACGTTAGGATAGCCAACCAACCCAACGGATAATAGCTCCTTGTTTTCTCCCTTAAAACTTAGCAAAAATTCAATCAGCCTATCACGACTTAGGACATCGGTCACTTGAGGTTTCAATTCCTCTTCTTTTGATTGCCCTGAAACCGATTTATCTTCAGTTTCTTCTGCGTCACTCTCGTCGTCCGTATCAGATTGTGAGTCTTTTAAAGTTTCGTCTTCTGGGACATCCTTCAATTTATTGGCTGAAACAGTAGCAGCGGAATAAAATGCATGTGGTAGTTCAACAGCTTTAAAATAATCACTCCAAAATTGACGCTGATCTTCAGTAAGGTAATCCGCCTTGTTTATAAGCAAGACATTCGTTTTTTCCTTTCCAAGTTCCTTGACATACGTTTCTAAATCTTCACATCTATTACAATCAATAAGTAAATGAAGAATTATTCTAACTTTAACTAAAAATAAATCAAACATAAATAATAAATATACTATAGATATTATACAAACACGCCTTATCAGCTAGTTTAGCAACTAAGTAAGCTGTATGTCGAACTAGTTAAATAGAGGTGTCTTTGTGATACAATACAATATAAAAATGTAACTACCAATTTTAATTTAGTACTGCTAGTGTTACATAATATTATAGTATGTCGATTACTTGCATGCAGTAATCATTTATGATAAAAATAAATATAATTTAAATAAAATATGTATGATACCTATAAAGAAGTGGATTTCTAGCGTCGACAATTTGTACAACAATGTCAGCTTTTTCAACAACTCTCCAAAGTTGTCGCCAAACTTCAATATTTCTTTCAAAAGGTGTTATGCCTTCTTTATCCTGTAATTGGGCCATGGATCTCCTCCAATTAAGAAATGCTTCTCGTTCTGCTTCGTCCAATTCCTCTGCTGACATTTCCGTGGTCCACTTAGGACGTCTTGGAACGACAATCATCTTTCTTTCTGTTTCGCTCAAAGTTGTGTCTTCGTCAATTTGATCAGCTGTAGATAGCGATACAAATTTTACGTTCAACTTTTCAGCAGTGAATTCTTTATGGGCCAAAGTTGCTGTTGCAATAAATTCATCGTATGATGTTTCTTCCGTTACGGACTTCAGGGCACTGGTTGGATCTACGGTGTGCCGTCCCTGTAAAATGTTTAAAATATGATGTATAGTAGTACTTATATGTATATAATTTATTTATAAATTACATCATTAAAAACACTTACTGCATCATTTTTCCGGTCCCATCCAGGAGTATTCTTTTTGGTAAGAGATTTCCCTAAACTGGTGTTTCTTGTTCGTCCCATTCTTATGAATTTCAATTTATAAAATCCTTTTCAGTGCTTCGATATTTTATTTTAGCCTGTCCCGTCCAAAATAAAATCAATATATAACGATTATCAAAAATAAATTCTGGATTGACTAAATGACAAATGACCTCGGTAGATGAAAACAAAATCGTGATTAACAAATTTCAACTCCCACTGACTGATGTCATATTCTTTTTACGAAGAAAACTTTTGTAAAAATGACTTGTAAATTCGTTTTGTTTCAGGTTCGATCAGTCAGCAGCAGACGTTCAGAGTCCAGAGCCAAAGAACAACATAAACACACACAACACGAGATCAACTTAAACAGCACCACGAAAAATATTATTGTTCACTCGCACGTTGGTTCAGCTGTTGTCTCAATGTACCCACATCTTTCTTACAAATACGTTCGTATTCGTGTTGCATCAGTTACATGATTATAATATGTTGTAAGAAAATCATTACATCGTGCATTGTGGAATTAATTGGAGTTCATCATTTTTAAACCTTACATGTTAGGTCAGTTTGGCAAGACATACAGATATATATAATAATATATAAAGTCAAAATGCATCATTCGCTATGCGACTGTGATTAGGTTCTTAATTCTTAAAGAAAGTAAAGTTCTACGAGTTCTAGTATAAGGCTCTGTTCTAAGATAAGGTACTCGTTTATATATGGTGAAATAAATCATTTAAGTGGGCACTTTTTCATCCTTTGCAGTAAGGTTAAAAGGTTAAGAAAAAGTGTCATTAAGTTGTTGAAAAAACTACTTATTACAAACAGAAACAGGCCAATCATTTCATGCACCTACTTACTACCACATTTTACGTTGCGATTGTGTGTGAGTAGGTAGACCCGTACATTTAATTCGTTAACCGATTGCGGAGATTAAAACCTTTTATCGTTGTATGATCATTTGAGACACAGTGTTTATATTTTGTAGTATTTTCTACTTTATACGATACGAATTGAAGAGTTACTAGAGACATGAAATAGGCAATGGTACACAAATCGTTTGCAACACCGAAAATCAATATTTTATTATCTGTGATTATGTAATTCGTCAGTCGTTCAGTCCATTTCTACACGTAGACAAGCATTACAAAGCAAAGCTAGGAAGATTATTGAAGATGAACCTGAGCCCTTGGAACAATTGGGAAACCAGAAACCCTTGAAATGATCTTAGCATAATATACTTATACAATTTACCGAAGGTACTAACATATTTAGAAAAGCAATGTAGGTGTATATTCCTTTATCAATTCATGTTGTGTACGGTCGAGTACGGGGGTAAACTATAATATACAAAGAAATGGATATTATATTATATATGTATGTGTATTAAGTATAAGTGATATTATTTATGAGTTCGTAAGTCTGTATTAATCCTTTCATAGTTGTATGCGAATCGGAATCATGTTCAGAGGGGGTCCATTGTCTTCCATAAATCCAGCCATTTCCTGTGGTAGAACAGAGCCTTCCTCCACTGCAGTACAAGGTCTGCACATGCAGTCCACAGGCGCCTTTGTCACCACCTAGATAGCATTATTTACAGAAATTTACTGAAAATTGACATTATATGACAATGAGAATCAGAAGCTTTATTTTTTATTGTCATGGTTCTGGGTAACGAGCATTGGACAGGATTTGATACGATTATAGTTACTTTCTCTCACTCACCTTTTGGATTTTAGGAGCTCCTGGAGCAGCTTTGGGACAGTTTAGTGTCACCGTTGCCTCTCTTTCGCCACTTTCTTGACAGCACATGCAAGATCTTTCCGTCTGCCACATTTTGGAACCAGACACCTTAAACATAAACATTAGTTCATCAATTTCTTTCCAATGATTCCTCACGTATTACACATTACTGACTATTACTGACTGACTGAAAACAACGAAAATAAATAAAATGGGACTACGGGACAAATATTCCCCAGAATATCTATTTTCAACAATACTTTTTACTTCAATAAATAAATTATTATAATGAATTTTGGTTTACCTGAACGTACGAAGTGCATTTTCCGACGCAAGCGAACGAAGGGATGGTCATTGGATTGCACCCGGGTGACTGGAGTACATGGAGAACCGGAGTTATTCGACAATCTTCCCCTTTGACTTTCGTGAAGCTGGCCAGACTCAGCCAAAAGGAGACCGAAATGAGCCAACGCACCAACATCGCCTCTCATCTCCTACCAAACTGGCTCAAAATTTGTATCCTGTCATTCCTTTATATACCCAGATTGTTTCTGAATTCATGTGACGGATTTCCAAAAAGATGCAAGTACCTACTGATACATAATCGAAGTATATTTTGCAAAGCTGCAGTAAAACTCCTGTTCATAAGTACACACAGGCTTTTTCCCTTATGTCAAGAAAATCAATTTCCCCATTACTGGATTTGTCCCACTGTTTCCTCCATTCAAGCCCGCTGCGTAAAAAGCTCATCGGAAACTAATGCGACTTTCCTGTTACAATGATCTATATCAACAAGAGGCAAACAAGTCCCTGACCAATAATAGCTTAAGCCATAAAATATGTTCTGTCTGTCCATAGTCCATACTTAGTACTTAATATTATGACACAATATGCCATTCCTTCGCCAAGTAGAATGAAAAGCTGTAACAAATAATGACTTTCTTAGTAGCTTTGTTAAATCCCAATAACTCCAATCAAATCCTTTTAAATCCAACCTTGAAACATGTTGATATTTGTATATGTAGTACATGCACATTTATTCGCAACAAAGATTATGCACTAATTTGCAGTAATATACAGGTTTCATTTTTAATGGACACCTTTCGATTTCTTCTGTGGACAAAAATTTACAGAAATTTTGTGCCCCGAGTGTATGACAAAAGCGTAAATCGTGTGAATAACAATTATTTCAATTACTTAGGTACTACGTAATGTCACTTTTACATCTTAATTCTGAAACATTTCCACAATAATAAGGCAAATAACATTTCAGTTATTTTTTGACCCATAAGTTGCTTGCTTCAGTTTATTTTTTAACAGTGCTTTGCGTTTGTTCTTCCAAATAAGTTTCCTGTTTTCTTCTTCACATGTTTCTTTTACCTTTTCATCCAAATTCAGTGACAGCTTTGACAAACGTTCGTAGTATGTTCTGGCCGCAGATTGAGTAATGCTGACTTTGTGAAAAAATGTTTCACGATAAGCCTAAAGTCAAAACATGGAGTAGTTGGAATATCTCATATAATTGGAATCGAATCAATACGAATTAAGTGTTAATTATACATACATCATGCATATCATCAAGCTGAAGATGGGCAACGGCTTCCTCCTCAGTGAGCAAAACACAATTCCAAGGCATCCAGGGTCTGTAGAAGTTGTAAAATGTTAAATTAGACAATATTTTAATCTGACTACTGTAATTGGTCATCACTTACAAATCTCGATTCCAGCGACATAATCGAAGAAGGTAGCGATTATCAATACCACTCAATGCAGACTGTCCATGCCAAATTTGTTCTACCAGGAATTGAATATCGAAAGCCTGGAAAGCAAATGTACAATGTATTCGAAATTGATACAATACGTCTCATACTCAAGAACTATTACTTACAACTGTTGAAATTCATATTTATCATATAGGTAACATGAAACTTATTTGGTTCATCTTGTTTGTACTTAATTTTAAGTGTATATTTTATCTTGTAGCACAAGTTATTTACGTCGATAAGAAGAGAGACAGAATTGGTGATTCCTGACTGGAGTTCATCTCGACGCAACTCCTTTAGCATATGTCGGTAAAGGTTAAGATCAACTCGCAAAATTGCAGTGCGGTACAAATTCATACAATTATGACAACGCGTTGTAACTGTAGTTCCTCTTAAAATAGTAAATTCGTCTCGGTACTGCATTCTTCGACAACCTTTACATTGAACCATATCTTTCCGGAGTTTTTGTTCATCCCAGGGAACCTTTTACAAAAATTATCGTAAATAGATTTTTTTGTCATACATTGTATAATAATTGTATACAACAGATACAGAAGACACAGACAAAAGGCTAACTACAATAAAGTCAAACCTTTTGCAACATTTTTGCTTCCGGATTAAAATTGGGATCTTGGCATAAGTGATACAGTCCATTTGCAATTCTATAAGTAGATTAATTTGGTTAAGGCATTACGTACGTAAATAAGTCCATTATAGGCTGTATGTATTGCGATATTGTAAATTACATCAGGTATAGGTCTTAAAGCGATTTACCTCTGCCTAACTCCAGCTAGTAACCTTTTACTGACTTGCCGATTCATCATGGCAATCTCCCGATTTATCAATGAGACCAAGTATTTGCACATGTTGGAGGAGTAATGCTTTATCTGTTTGCAATAATGTATGGCTTATCTTAAATAATTTCCCCATCTAAAACTTAAAGCAACAAATGTATTTGCATTATATAATTTCATACCATCAACGATAACTTTTCCAGCAACTCCAACCGTTGTTCCTTTGATTCCGGTGGTAGTTGCAATTCTTTATAGAGATTATGCAGCTGTCTTACTCGCAATTTGTCTGTTGAGTCCACATTAATGAAATTATTTGTTTTCGAACCCAGCCATCGTTTGGGTTTTCCCATCTAAAGCACATACGTTCAAATTGTATGCAATGATTTCGTCAGTAAACCTTCCTAATCATAACGAAACAATGAAACTCAATGTTCCATATCTCAGCACTAACCCTTGTAAAGACACTATGGATGAAATCATCTTTATGAGTAATTTTTATTTTGTTTTTAGTTTTTTCCAGGTCCAGTAAAAGATCAGCCTCCATTTCAGTTAATGTGGCCAGTGCAGCCCTGCGCTCAGCGCCCCAACGATTTTCCTTTACGAAAGCTTCTTCCTCTTTCCTCCAAGCATTAATAGCACGATACAACAATTCCATATCAAGCTATAAAAATGCATAAATAATGGAAAATAGAAATTATGAGAACTCTATGTAGAAAGTAACACCAAAGTAAAAGAAAATTAAATAGCAAACGTTGCAAATAGATTGTCTGTATTTGGTTGTTACCAATCGGGTTGGATTGTGTTGACGTTTCATTTCATCGTCCATAATTGCTAGACGCTGATCCGTTCTGCCTTTGCGAACGCATTCGGCCCATTCTATTCTAGCAATTAGGCCATCCATTCTTCTTTTCCTTTCTTTTATCGCCAGCCAACGCCTCCAATATCGTTGAATTGTAATGATCTAACGTTATTTCGTAAGTACAAGAATCAGCCCAAGCATTCTTATCATTTAACAAACTTTGTAAAGGGTTTTATGAAAAGTAATTAATTACAGCGTCTGCTCTTTTCTTCTCCCACCACTCGAAAGAAAAGTACTCTTTGGAGTACAAAATTTTATCGTCGGTATTTGGTACATAAAAATCATCTCGTTGCATTTGTTGTCCTTTGTCGATAGCCGTTTGCTGACTTATACTTTGGTTGTGATTTGTTTGGCAGGCCTTACTTTTGGCTGAAATTCGAAATTTAATGATGTGTAAATATAATTGGTGAAGTATAAGGTTATACTCCTCAAAACACATCTTCGATCAAATTGGGCACAAAATTTGCTAATAAAATTCGTTTCATAAAGGGAAAGTTATATGAACATTGGCAGATGTGCCACTAATAATATCAGTAGTAATTATAGCTCTTTTAGTAAGGATTTTTTCCTGCCAACTGAGAAATAAATAAACGTACCAAAATCGTGAAGACCATCATCAATAAATTTTGTCTGTGTAGTAGCATGTAGATACTTGATTTTCTTTCGTCTATCATAATAACCTCCCATATAGCGCATCTTCTGAAGATCGTAGGTTATCACGAGAATGACTTCATAGTTACTTCCAGAATCTAGGAATTATTTGTCAGATATTCATAAATAATAGGGCACTATAGATATGTTTGCTATATGGAGATATCAATTGAAGTATCAATTAAAGCTAGCAAACAATAGGACAGACTTCTTACCGTTTTCAACTTTGACCTTACGACGAACATCAGGCTTGACCTTTCCGATGTGCTTCTTAGGGTTCCACAGCTCATAGTTTCCTGGCACCCTTTTATTGACTTCCACAGTGAATTTCATTTTTCTCTTAGCCCTTCCACCTAATTCCAACAAAGTTTTTTTGTCTGCAACCAAATTACGGCTTCTTCGGAAGTCTAAATTGTCTGGTGGTACTTTAACAAACGTGCTGATTTGTTTCTTCAATTGCCAGACAGTCACATCGAGACGACAGTCTTTAGTATAAATCTTTCCATCGCCCGTATAATAAAATTGACAATCTACGGAATTTGGTTTTTTAAAGAAAGATTCTATGCTAGGGCATTGGTGCATTCTTGGTTCTGTCGATGTGATTATAGAGTCGATATTCGGTGTCGGTGGGATTTCCCCTTTCCCATCAACATAACGCAGTCTTTTATCAGGACCGATTTGATTCGGTAATAAGTTATCCATACGATTTTCTGCTTCAGTTTCTGAAATAGTCATTACTGTGTCCAAAAATTCTTGTTCAGGCGACTTGTCTTCAATCGTCTCTTCCAGTTCTTCATCAAATTCCTGCATCCACTGATTTTCCAAGTATGCACTGATATTACCCTCAGTCCGTTCTTCAACCTCATCAAATTCTTTGAAGGGGACTCCTTCAAGTGCTTGCCATCCGTCAGTTTCTCCCACCCATTCGTTGTCGTCGTAAGAAGTGAGAAATTCATCATTTGAGGAAATTTTACTCTTTCTTCCAAAATTAGTCGTAATCTGTCGATTAAAATAAGCATCACCAGATTTTAGTGAGCTTTTCTTTTCGTCAGGAAAACCATCTTCGCCTGGAGTCTCAGTTTCAGCAGCAGTTTCCCACAATTGTTGTTCCATGTCATAGTAGTCCGCTTCCGTATTATCCTCGAATTCATCGTCATCTTCGAACCGAAGATCTCCTGGTTCTCTTTCTTCAAATGCCCTTTCTATTTCTTCAGCCGTTCCAGGAGGTGTTAATGGAGTTGTATTCGTATCCTGTGTATCAGCGGGCATTTCACCTTCAGGAGTTTTTGGGTTTGAAGATGGATCGTCTGCATCTTCGTCTTCCCACATTTTGATTGAATTTTTCTTTCCAATTAGCCTTCCTTCACTTTTCAAGTAGCGTACTTACATTCTATAACGGTTTATTGGGGGTGATCAGTAATGATGGTCATTAGATGACCATGTAAAAATAACAGGCATGAAATCAATTTTTTGTCCATCGCCCTCCACGGAAATCGATTGCAAGTTTTGTCGATAAAAAACCGATACTAAATATCCATGGGAATATTTGCGCATGCAGAATCAGAATAGATTTGATAGAAATGTTCTTGCATATTATGCACTTCATTTTACAGTTGCATTGTAAGTTGCAATTTGCAATAATCATGCAAATTATGTACACGTTATAATTGACTCTTCGGATTTATACAAATCATTGTTCTGGGAAAAATAAGACAAGGCTCGTTTATCCGAGTACCAAGTCTCGTACTTGTAAGATTTATTACTGTTTTCACCTTCTACGTTTTTGTGGAAACTGTGTTGACACACTTTTCCTCTAACTTTAACTGCCCCAGTCTCAATGTGTAACAAAGTATCAATGGAATGAGTTTAAACTGTTATGTTCCCATAAAAAGAATTCGAACGCAGCTTGTGCATGAGTTAGATATGATGTATAAATAACATGTCTTATTCTGTAGGGTGTTTAGTAAGTCTTGTCTGAGTCCATATGTCATAGTAGTAATCTAAGGATATCAAACAATTTTATTATCTCTGTGTAACTTCCACTACTCATAATTTCATAACCACATGCATAAGGCCAGAAGCTCGCATCTTATTTACAACAGATTAACATTTCCGTTCTTCCCGTAGTACACATTTGTACAGAAAAACTAGACATGGGAAAGAATCTTTAGCACTGTGTTAAAGCGTATATTTTTATGTGTAAGTAGGCATACTAAACTGGAATTACATTACAAATATGTTCCCTTTCTATTTTATTTGCCATTCACACAGGCTTAATGGAATACTTAGGCAATGCATGTACCCAGAAATGATAAATGGGTAAACTTGACACATAAATTGTAACGTTTATCTATGTAAACGGAGAGAATGAAGACCAAAGAGAAGTACACCGACTCCCAGTGTGATTGCATGTCTACGAGTCTCACCTTTGCAGTTTTGGTTTGTTCTGCATTATTTGCTTCTCTAATGCATACTTACGATAATGTGTGTCTTTACGCGACTGTTTTATGTAAACCTTGAATTGGATGTAATAGATACCTAGAATGCTATTAAATGTTGTGGCGATGGTCGAATTGGTACTTTGTCTGCGTGGCTAAGCGATTCGAGCTAATTGTACATAATCCTTTACATTTCATACATTACATGGATGTCTAAATAAAGTTATAAACTTTACATAGTTCTTTTACACTAATCCATTGCGTCATTGGAATTGCAGCTCTATCTGCAGATGTATATCTAATATTTTAGTGTAGAATCACAGAAGAAATATTTAACTATCAAAAGAACACAAGTTTATCACGGAAAAATTGCCAAAATGCCTTTAGAAGAAAGAAACGCCAAAAAACAGGTTACAAAGGTTAATGATCTCAAATGGTAATTCTGTGATTGATTTGAGGTAAATACATAAAATTTTGTTAAGATAGCAGCAATATAAATATGGCACCTTTTTATTGTTTTATGTTCTATAATCTGTCTGTATCTGCCACTGCGACCCAGTAGTGTTTTCAATATTTAAAAGGATTTATGTGTGCATATCAATTGTAACTTTTTTGGGCTAGCATTAAGTTGATGTCAGAGAATACTACGGCTGGACTTGGAATTAAGTTCAGCCTTCATTTTTACTTGATTTTTACCTTCATCCAAGCCAAATTACAGGTTAATCTGCAATTTTAACAAGTAAAACATAAACATTAAGCAGAAAGAGCAAATATGTCATGTCAAAGTGTACATAGTGGTGTAAAACGCATAGCGAGACGAATAAGACACTGAAAATGAATACATGGACGGCTGCCCAAGCACAAGAATAATAATTATAGCAATATGCAATGCAGCTTTTAATGGCAGTACATTTAACAATAAGTACTGCTTAACTATTAGCAATAATTAAGCTTTTAGTGGCATGCTTAAGTATGGGATAGATTTTCCTAATACATTATTATTCAAGAAATATTTATACTGTCTCGATAAGATTAAAAATTGCTGAGTGTGCATCTACCTTTTTCCACTCCTTTGGCTCTATCACTAATTAAGTCTTGATAAATTTATTGAGATTTCTTACGCCACATTGGAGTCAAGGAGGTATTCGTCTGTAAATTATTATGTGATTTGCATTTTTCTTCATCTGTTACTAGTCTTTTTATTTCTGTAATATAGTCCACGCTGATTCCCTTTTATAGGTACTACCTCTCTGCAGCACATAAAATAGTGCAATTAACACATGCACTTACACGCTACATGTACCCACTATGTGCCGTGTGTACTAAAAAAGGTAAATTTTAGTGATCAAGAAGTGAAGTAACAATACTATTGCACAGAAGCTATAACCTACTAATTGACAACCTAAGCCAAATAAGCCTAAATTAAATTAAATACTATAAAAATAGAATGCAAGATTTAATGCACTAAGAACTGTAATGAAATTCATTAAGTTGTGGTTACAATTAGTCATGTACGCCAAGTAGTGCATTGAAATGAAGGCTAAGGCAGAGATACAGACGCCTATTCTAAGAAGAATATTACAATGACATGTCACTGAAGAATTATTGCGAGATAATACATTAATCTCAAGATGAGCCCTTTGGGCAACTAGTTTTTATACAATTATCTCTGAAACTCATTAGCATGTACAAGTATGCTCCTCAAATAGACACACTTCAAGTGAGATAAACTTCATGCATATGTTCATGAAATACAATTTCTATTTTAATGAATTTTATACTTACATTTACATAAATGCTTTAGAACTTTCATTTATAACAGTTAAATTCATGTCTTACAAATGTTTGCATGTCATACTTTAGTTTATCAACTAAGTCATCATCTAGTTCTCGAGTCATCTTCATTTTCTTAGCAAGAAATTAAATGTGTTTGCATAAAATGACATGCAATCTCGGAAAATCCTCATCATCAGATTTAGCGAAAGTATTTATTGTTGTTTCATATAAGGAAAACAAACAAATAGGGTTACTCGCGTCGTGATAAGATAGAATAGCTTACCAATTGGTACCCTTCATTGCTCAACAGAAAATATGTTCAGGTATTGATAATACAAGTCTGAGAATGGGAAAGGCTATTATACTCCTTAATTGATGCAGTTTACATCCTAAAAGAGTGACCATAAATGAAGCCCTTACGATGTCTTTAATTAATGTCAATGGGTTACTAAATATTTATGTAGAGATTCGTCAATTACATATAA
>JABASH010005355.1:0-12264 GCA_019776445.1 Tomocerus maximus | reverse complement strand
TTATATATAAAGTTGTAAAGGATTTGTTTGAATACTTGAATTCTTGAATACTTGAATTCTTGAATGCTTAGTGTAAGTAGTGCGGAACTTCTTATTCTAAATTCTTGTTACCAGGCATGCACGGAAGTTTAACATATTTCAACAGATTCAACACCTACTAGCATAGCACATGTGCTAGGCTTCAGCTAGTAATAATATAACATGATAAAAATCATATAAAAGTATACAGGAGAAATAAGCATTTTTTGGGAACGCTTGTGCTTAATTTATTTGCTGCAATGTAGCACACTTTTTTATTACCTTTGTGCTTGATATAAATGATAAAGAATTTAGCAGATGCTATGCGAAATGAGATTTATTTTCATTATGAAATGTATTCCATTAGTTTGTAAGTATCTATGCATTTGGTTTGAAACTTTCAAACGGGAACTTGACAAACGATACTTTCTCCCTCGTCTTTCTCATGGAATTTCATGGTTATAGTGTGTAATAAGAGAAATGCAAGTAATATACCGAGTATGGTTATGAAAATATCAATAATGGTAGAGCCTAAAATAAGTATATGTATTTGTATCACGATCATAGAAGGATATGACGTAAAGAGATAAGGAGAAAGTAGATAACACTGAAAAGCTGATGCCAGAAATATACATCAAACGAAAAGCAATGCTAACGTATGAAACTGCCATGTTGATTTACGATTTACCACGACAAGAGTACATAAACGTATGCCCACGTCCTCTACTTTAATATCGGTTTTGGTGGTAGCGGTCTTGTTTGGGAGCAGGTGAGCAATCTCATTTACTATTGACAAGAATGTGTTGATAGTCCTCTGTTTGTCGCGTTCTACTGTCTACGTCAACAGCAACAGTTAGCGTTAGCTTGATTTTCTAATGTGAACGATATGTCGATATTCAGACATAAAGTAAAATAGAGCAGACCTCATTGTAGTACATAACATAACTGACGTAGGTATTTACATACATATTTCTATATACAGTATTTATTTTGCGTATTGTTTTCTTATGTGACACATTTCGTATAAGCACTGCTATTAACTATGAATTGTGAACAAAGGGCAACCCGTAGGATTTGTTTTCCTTCTCAACCTGTCTGATGAAAGCCTATACTTTGACGAAGCACTTACTATTGTAACATCAATCCTTGCTGATTACTATAAATACTTAATAACAATTCATGGTTCGCATTCAATAGAATAGATTTGAACAGAGTTTAAAGCTTTACTATCCTCAAGGGCAATTGCTTTATCAAGTTTTCTTAATAAACGCACTCTTTTAAATCTTACAGTTATCAAACTATATAGAAGTGTTCCTTAATCATACTAACCAAAATGAATTGGTAAATAACGTTTAAACAATAATGATGCGGAATATTTTCTGTACAGATATCATCACAATAGTGGCTTCTCTAATTGTACTGGGAGAAGGATCGAGCGGGAGAGTGTTCGCCGCATCCGCTCTTCGAGGACTCCGGTTCTTCCAAATTCTTCGAATGGTTCGCGTGGACCGTCGTGGGGGGACATGGAAACTCCTTGGCTCAGTAGTCTGGGCTCACCGTCAAGAACTTATAACGACTCTCTATATCGGTTTCCTCGGGCTCATTCTATCTTCTTTTCTTGTCTTCCTTGCCGAAAAAGAAGTTAAGGATACCAAGTTCACTAATTATGCAGAAGCCTTATGGTGGGGCGTGGTAAGTTCTCCAGAAACTTATTATTCTTCTAGGAAAGTTGACTGCGAGTTTGTTATTATAACAGTTCATCACCGTATCATTATGGCACTCTCATTCTCCTTTTATTGGCAGGTTAATTCAATTGCTTTGTAAGTTGTTCTTGGAGGTTGAACGGATATAGTAAAATGTTTCCAAATGAGAACACCGAATTTTTAACGTACCAATTTCGCTTCTACGCGGGTACGAATATCTCCATTCTGCATTCCGTGACGGTGTATATTTCACTGTATTGTATAATAGATGTAGGTATGTCAGGTCACGGCAATTGCCATGCTGCTTATTGCATACCAACAACTAATGGTATCAACAGCAAATGAAAATTCTATTCTGTCTGTTTGCATTTCTTTCTAATAGCTCTCGGTTGGCACCTATTTACCCTTCATATAATAGATAAACTTTGCTTTCGTTTCGTTAAAGTATTTACAAGTAATAGTCTGGCCACAGTTATGTCACCATTAGAATACTCGACGTTTGTGTATTTTAGTATTTTGAAGTCTGTCCACATTTCTGTCGTTACTCATAAATCGTAGTAGCGACCCAGTAGAAGTAGGATAGACAGCATATGAGCATTTTTGGTATATATGACATGAAAGTGCTATTAAATACTTCCAGATTGTTGTGTACGTAGTTTTATTCAGTATTGACTGTTGGAATGAAGCATTTATTAGTTTACGGTATAATAACATGAGGAGATATGCAAAGCCTCCACACAAATTAACAGTAGGTAGTTAAAGTAGAACAACTTGTACAGCAGAATAAACAATTAGTAGGTAAACGCTAAAGTTTCCCTCTACTGCTTATGTAAACAGTTGCTATATATTCCTTAATGTAAAAGATATTTTCTTCATCCATTTCTACTTTACTTACAATAACAGAATATTTCACAGTTTTAAGTAATTTCATATGTTTAAAAGCAATACATAGGTATGCACAATACGTTTAAGGAATTTTTAAATCCTCAAAAATACTTTTAAACCTCATGCATCCCAGATTTTCCTTTTAATAAATCAATAACTAATGGTAAGAGCAGTACATAAGACATCTAAGGCATTTAGTGCGTGTCAGTGGGAATTTTGTACACAAATATGAACTTATTCCTTATAGTTACGTATTCATGCTACGGTAAGCTTTACATTAGCAAAACTCAAAGAAAACTTTGCCAAAGTGTAAAGCGACTAAAATGTTAGCCCACAGCTCAAGTCATGATAAGATTTTTTCCCAGAAGAGAAGATACATTAAAACTGAAAACGTGCTAAGAGTACTAAACACTTCCTACTCGTTGTCAGCAACCTGACTTTAGCTTCGCTAATACTAATATGCTACAGCATATCGTTGAATCCACCTTATGCAGTAACACTACTCAAATCCAACACCGAAAACCGCATTACTTCATGTTCCGCTTTTCTATTCCCTGAAAAGAGCTTCTCGTTTTTTTCATGATTCGGTGTTACCATTCTTGTAAATTATTTAAGGTGTAATTAATATTTCAAAGAAGAAAATATTCCCTTGAAAGGCAATGGTAGTTAGTTGGTATGCATTAAGTGCATAGTGTAGCTGTCTGAATTTATCTACTACATCTTTCCAAGCCTTCTACTTTGTATATTGCTTACAGCAAATGGATAACGGTCAATTTCGTTATTTTCTTTATTATTCATTTCGAAATTGGGTCATTAATGTTAAAATATTCCCTGCTATTTACTATTATGCACCACGTTATACCATTTTTCTATACCTATCATGACGGTAGGAGAAAACTATTTTTAATTTAGATTGTAAATTCATGTGTGTCTAGCAAGCAATAAAATTTAAGACCATATGGTGGAGGGAACTTTGCTGACAACTATATCATTTATATGAAGGACAGTAGAGATCGTAAATTAAATTATGTATCGCAGAATTCTATTAGACTACAATGTATAAGCTGATTGGCAAATTGGCATACAAAATCAGTGAGTATGATACATATCGCCCCTGTATAAAATAGAAAGAATCGTCGATAAAAAACCTTTTCCAGGCCAAATCTCGATTTTTTTAATACAAAACAACCTGCTAAGTGCTATCATCGGTGAACTGAACTAATTAACTGTAATTAACAGTTAGCATCTAGACGGTTTACAGATGTGAATGTGGATACATAGTATGTGTCATCTAATTTGCGTTATTGCATTTATTGATCTAATTATTGTAATTATGTAATTATTTCTCAAAATATCACATCATATGAGTAGGCGCCTGCATTCATGAAAAATAATGTCTACTAACTAGCCTAATATTGTGTGGAATGTTTTAATGTTTTTCATAAAGTTGAGTCCAAGATTGTCGACTCTGTGTTTATGCTGCTTAGATATTTATTTACTATTGCTGCATAATATATTATCGACTTTGACGAGCTCACCCTTAGAGAGATTGGGTTTTAGAACGGGGACAGACATTATTTACATATGCTGTATACATACGGCGTACTATATACGGCGTAAGGTCAATACTTCAACTAATTAGGTCATTATACCTATTTACAGCACTACTAAGTTAAAGCCCAAGTAACGGAAACTCATACTAGATCATGGAAATAGATATTTGATGCAAGTTAGAGCTTAATGTTACTTATAATTCCTTGTTCTAGTGCTTATTCTAGTAATTTAGTTGAAATATTGATCTTACGCCGGTGTATATAGTTGTCCAGCCAGTTGTACGTATTTTGAAGCCTTATTTATATGGACGGCCTGTGTAAATTGCCTGCAACATATCATAACGAAATTATGCCAAAGAAAGACCGGCTCTGATCTGTCAGACTCCTACTAGATTGTTTCTCTACAGGATTAGTTTCCAAGAAATATAAAACCCCCTACTATTGACAATAAAGTGAAATGTGGAAACAATTTTGCAATTGTCCTTTTTACACGGTATATGTTATTTTTGTCTACGTAGGTTTGTCATTAATATTAATGAAGGAATTTGTCAAATGTCGACTCTACTCATGACATGCTTTTTGACCTAATATCTTAAATGTAAGTTTAATTTAGGATATATTAAGTTAATATTGCTGTTATGGTATTTGCGTCATTCTACTGAGTAAGCTTTTTCATGTCATGTTTAATCATCTGTAAGCTGAAGTCGTCCCCATTTCAAGCCTTGGGGCAGTTGACGTAAATCTCTTTCTAGTTTTAATCCGAGTTTCCGCTCCAATGCAATCCAATGGGCCAATGGGATGAAATAGAACTCTAGGAAATGGAAAGTTATGTACATAGTTAGTAAGTAGGTAGCTAATAAGCTTGTCCAATCTTCAACTTAACATTTATTCATCCTTTTATTAACATGTTTTACTTCTAGTATAGACAATATACTTTCACTTAACGAGCCAAGTATTATTAACAAAATGTTGTTACATCTTAACAATTTGATGGTTACATCAAATTCTTAGTCTTTTGCATATTATTACCTCTTTGCCTCAAGCAAGAATGCGTAGGCTACTTCCACTTCCAAATTGAGGAATGACTTTATTTTATGATGAGAAGTTCTGGCAGTTGCTGTCGAATTTATTGAGATTCAGACTATCATTTAGTAAAATTGTACAGAAAGTTCTGCTACATTTTGCCTGTAAAGAATTTATTTAACTACTCTATCTATTTGTACAATCAAACTACACCCTCCCTGGAGCAGTTTTTTACTCTGATTTCAGTCTACATGTTTCATTTGGCTCATTTTTCATACAGGCTGTGAATATTATAAATAGAAAGATGAAGAAGATTATAATATGTATATAGATGAAGACATAAAAAGAAGCTACAATGCAAATGCTCGCTTTTTTACGCAGACTGCTACAAGTTTCACAGTCTTATAGTAATGATGGCCAAGCATACAAACTTCAAGATGAATAAGTCAAATGTAGTTGTCTTTGTACCGAAATAGACAATTAAATAAATCAATTTAGCCAGTATTTATGTGATTGTATTATTTTACTGTCATATCTGTTGCCATAATTGTCGAGCTGTTGTCGTGCGGGATTCATGATCCACTGACTGGGAATCCCGCGTGAGTGTAATTATTATAATACTACATACTTCAATCAGCCAATGTACAATTTTAGAAGCAAAACAAGGAAATTCACTGAAATTGCCATGTTCATGAATACATTCTACGTGTTTGCAATTTGAGAATTTGTCAATACTTTAGACATTTTTGCCAAAATAGATAACGATGGAGCTTTAGCTTTGGGAGCTCAAGCCCCCCTAAGTACTATATATGCGATGTTAATTTTAAGGTAGATGTCAAATAAACTTATGTGTAAGCTTTAAGAAAAAAATTTGTGCGAGGTTTTTTGATTTTTAAATGATTCTGAACTAAACTGAGCCATACCATTTTTTTCTTTCCTTATGACGTCAGTTATATGGGAAATGTGGATTGTATTTGGACAATTCGACAAGGTTGTCTAAAATTGTCGTATCATTATATATTTATGAATAGAATGTCAGCAAACGAAACTGCGTTTTTAGTAACAATAATTATTTGAAGTATTTAATTTCTATATTTTTCAGACTAATGCAACATAGCTATACAGCTTATAATATCCACTCTAATTGTACACAGTCTACATAATTTAGTTCTGACATAATGACAGAGTGATGCAGGTGATAACTGCGGAGTTTTTCGTGCGGTAGCTGATTTACTAAATGGAATGCAGTTGATCAATGAATGCTTTTGATGTTCTTTTCCGTTCTCGCTGTATAATTCCATTATCTCATTGTTACTTTGAGTGCATCCATCGATACACCGCCTAAAAGCTTCTGTCTAATTTCTCGTTTTCATTTGTAAACGTCCGTAATTGCTAAATGTTGCAATTTTTATACCTTAACATATATTTTACAACGTGTGGATTTAATATTTGCGGCAGAGATATGCCAAACACTCTATGACTTGCAATGTCATCTCTAGATAGAAGAGGGTATTCATCTAAAGATTTATAGCTATACATAAACCACGAAATACAACATACAACATGTGTGAACATCATCTATGTTATAATGTAGTGGAATAATTTATTTTTCATTATCTATTTAAGTTATCGTAACTCAAAGATACTCACATTACTTGATTATAAATTATTATTTATTGTGTATTTGTATAGTGTACATGTACGGTGAAAGGAAACTCTTTTTTACTTCCCTTAGTGTGTAAATTTAATCTTCTATAAAATTTCTGTACATAGCTATACGATTCATTTACACAACCCTTTAGAGAAAAACTTTTGTTTGAAAGCACGTTGTGTTGGTGTAGCTTTCTGCAAAGAAACTGGCGTTTCCGTAATAATTTATAGTTGAAGGCATGTTCATTAAATATAAATGCTCAGACAGCAAAGTTGTACTCGTGTTATTTACGCATTCGTATTCGTCGTAAGTATCCCCAGTGCTAGCTACATCAAAGTTAATAAGTGCAGAATAGAAGTACTATAACTGTAAGTTTTAACTACGCTGTACTTACGAGTTTCGTCTTGTCTGGAAGGAATCGTTACTGAAATCCGCCTCTACATTCTCTATCTAGGGTTCTTTCTTGTACAGATACTACATGACGACATTCGACGGTTGCCGGTTGGCATGAATGAGAAGAGTAATGAAACGAGACAGTTTACCGAACAAAAGTAAAGCAAGTTGAAGATAACAGAAAAACTTAGAGAGAAAGCCAAAATGAATAAAATAGCACATAGAGAGGTGTCTGACTTCTAGCCTACGGAAAAGCTTCTTGTATAAATACACGAAGCACATGTGTGTTCTTGTTTGTATTTCCCGTTCCATCCGTTGACTTCCATCCTCCATTGTCTTTCAAACGGTCTAATCCTAATCGTTACTTTTTAGCCGAAAGATCATTGCTAGCAGAGGTTCTCAGATTTTCTAGATTAAACATGCGAACTTTGTTAATATTTCAATACTAAATGAACATTTCAAATAACATTATCTCGTTGGAAGGGGCCTTAGTTTTCAACACCTTCATTCAACAAAGTAGGGTTGTCAAAACCTTATTTTCATGACTTTTTTCATACGTTTTTCAATTGTCATTTTTTAATCTACAAAACATTTCAAATTTTTTCTGTTAGAATATTTATACATCTAAATGTTTTCTAATTTCATTTATATCTACATAGTTTACATTAAAATTATATTTATATCAATATTGTATTTTCCATGATATCAAATACCGATAGAATTGGTATAAAATTATGCCTGTGAAAAGTAAAGAAAGCAACATTAGAAGTGGTGCATACAAAACTACAAGCAAAAAGCAAATGTTACGTATACAATTGGATATTTGAATAGGAAATACATATAAGAATCTATAAGAACATCCGCGATAAGTTCAATGATCCACATCCACGAGAAGTATGAAGTATCCATTTATATTGAAAAAAGGTTTATCGAATGACAGGGTGTTGAAATAAAGGTTTTCGAACACTTTCAGCATGTTGGTGAAAATGAAATTTAATTTTTTACATTGGAAAATATTCTTTGTGCAATCGATTTGTATTATTCATAAATATCAGTAGGATTGCTATGCAGTGCAGTGTGTCCACCGGTCATTGTAGGTGGGTATCGGTAAAGAAATCATTGTTTAAAGGGCAGACTTTAGAATTCTGTTGCCAATGCTTCCAAGAAGTAAGGTGTGATAGAATCTTCCAATTTCCGTCTAATTGTAACACATGAATTTTTAAAGGGTTCATGCATTTACCCATAACATTCAATGCAGAATCTACTTAGCTCCCACAAGAACTGCCGTGTATAGCATTTCATTTTCATCAAGCAGAACAACTCTTCCTTTGAGTAACTATTAGAATAAGGTTTGTGAAAGTATATTATAGCTACAAGCATGTTTACATTGCATGCATCGTCAGTATCAGCAGTAAATTGTTTAAATATGTGCATTCACATATTAGAACTGACGGAATCTTTGGTTAGTTTCCGCTCGGAGGAAGAGAAGTTAGATATAGTAGCAGCTTTGAAGCATTGCTTACTAACATCTACTTATATAACATTTGTATTCCGTTGGGCTGAAACAAAAGGAGAGAAAGCAGAGTTACTATGTGCAAGATTGAAGATAATGTAATTTTATTGCAGACGTGGAAAGGGAAGGCAGCAAAGAAATCTAAAGAACACTAAACGAAAGCAGCAGGAAAGTAGGTATGCTCTCCTGAATTAATGTTGTGACTGACCATTAGATAAACGTGAGATGATGATACTGATACGATACACTCATTTCATTTCGTAGTTCGTACACACACAGAGTCAGAAAACAAAAGGAAACGGAAGCCCCTGTTCACAGTAATGTAACTGACCAAAGTAAACATAACTTGCAAAAGATAACTAAAGACAAAGCATGTAGGATTTGAGATTAGCAGGAAAGGCTAAAGGATAGGCCGAAGGCGAAGACAAAGCAATTCTACGACTATCCATTACAATATTATTATAACAGACATTATTATAAACCACAGCAGTGGCAGTATTATCACATACACAACTGCTTTTCTCGGACGGTAGATCTTCTTTCGGATTTCCTTTTTCTGATCAGATCTCATCTGCCCTCAATGGGAGGGAGGGTTAGTGAAATAATGTAATGGTGCTTGGCACGTTTTCGTTTTCCCTACTGAATTGCATTACGGCCATATATACTTATGGTACTGTCCTACTCCATTTTACACGTAATTCTCTGGGTGTGCGCGATAAATTTAATGCATGTTATTGATTCAATAATCTGATATAATATGAGCACGAGCTAAACGACTTGCTTCCACACTTTCTTTAAACCACCATGACCTCTATAATTTTACTATCATTGGACTGCAGTTCACTCGGGGAATTTTTACCTCTAGCATAAAGTGACTGTGAAGGGACTCCTAGGCGTTCTATTTTTATGTACCACATGCAGTTTGTTACATATAATATGTAATATTTAGGTTTTGTCCTAATATATATTTTTACTTATTCCAAATGATGTAAATAGGTTGAACTAGGCTTAATAAGTGTTAGATGTCTATTTATTATAAGGTTGAGGTTGGAATGACTTGAAAACTTAGATAGATTCAAGTGTTAAAAGAGTTAAGTCAGTTAGTTGACAAGGACAAATAGTGTGGTAGAAAATAGTGTGGTAATCTAAACATAGTAATACAAAGTGAAAGCATAAAAAGATTTTCTGAAGTTGATAGCGTCCTTTGTATGAAGGTGCTACAAACATAGATATAAAAGTGTCTAGGTGTCGGGATACTATCGAAATGTGTGTGACTCACTTGCGAGTAGGGCAAGCAATCTTTGCGGCAATAAATCTCATGAAATGTTGTTGTTGATACATTTAATTTGCCAATCGCAAACATCCAAGTGTAAGTTTTCTCGATTTCCTATTAGTCATAGTTTTTCTTAATTTTGGAACTGATAGTGTATTTTATCTATGTACTCAGTTTTCCCACCGATAATTTACTGTGTCTAACGCAGTAACACACTGGCCTTTTAAATTATTATTTACCATAGTTTACCAGTATCGGCAGACTCGCTTCCTAAGTATAAAAGGGAAATCTGACACAATCTTACCATTCATCATATTTTGACTGAGCAGAAATTGGTGGACTTACGAGTTATATCTCAAATTGTCTGGCTCTCCAAAGTTGGAAAATTAATGGCAATCACGACTCGATACAATACTTATCAAATTATGTTTCATTGGCATTAGTGGCGAATATGAGCTGGATCGCAATATTTCACACTTAAGTGTTTTACACTATCAATTGTGACTTGCGTAATTTATATGTGGTAATATCATTTCTGGGACCTCAAGGACTCTTCAGTCGTTATTAGAAACACATAAAGCTGACAAAAGATAATGGTGTTATGTGGCCATATAGATTGGAGCATTAGTAGTGTTGCCTATCAAATATTTTATTTTGCAGCAGAACAACCCACATAGCCTACTCCACTATGCCTCTTACTATCACGATATTGACGATGCGCGATGGCGCGATGTACTAACTACGTAATACATCAAGACACCATAGTACAGTACTTCTCAGAGAAAGCAAAACCAGATACGTAATAAATATTGAGTGAGTGAATGAACCAATTCGGTAGTAGTGTCGGCTAAATGTGGCTCTAAAGTACCCGTATTATATGTAAGTCGTAAGTAAAATTGAATACATTGCTTAGGACAGTGCAGGATAGATTTTTAGCTCCAGATTACTACAGTAATGTATATTCAATGTATGTGTTATTAAATAGAAAGTTAATATTGAAAAGGCATATTAGTTGAAGTATTTAGTGTATAATAGTAATAAACCACATCCTGGTATACTTATATAGTAACGGATACACAAAGAAAAATGTGATGTTCTTTCGAGTATCCACGTAAAATACATTTTTATGCTATGTTGGCATAGAATAATGGCACATTCATACAATCTGATGGTGACCATCAAGACTCCGTCAGACTAGACAGTTGCATTTTATTTCTCAGGACCCAAGACTAAGTTCTATTTTAAGACTAACATTTTTGTTCTGTATTACTTCTGTGATGATTTCTGTCATTCATGTCGACATTTTCATTTAATCTTCTTATTTTTGATATTCCTATTCCTACCGGTGAAATAGACAGCAGAGTTACTATTAGTAGTACATGTGTACATGTATAGAATATCAAACCAAACGACAAAATGTAAGCCATATTGTTTTGCTGTGGTATATTTGGTTGTATCGAATACAGATGTAAGAGTTTTATTGATATACCATCAGGTTCCACAATATCGTTGTATCATATCTGTAGTATTTATGTCCTGGCAGTAGGAACTAGATTAGATGTTTTCTGTTCGTTGATTGCCATTTGATACTATGTCTGGACGAAACTCTTTATTGTGCAGAATAAAGTGCAGATATTTGGATTGGAGCGTATTAAGTTTACATTTGTTTGCATTATAGATGGAGGGGAGGAATTTGAGAGAAGTATTTGGGCGTTTCAATCACCAATATGGGCACATCTGAAAGTTTTATGTGCTACAGCAAATACAATTCGATATATTACGGCATTACAGAAGCAATTGGCCGAGACTTTCATTTCAATAATGTATCCAACTTTCAAATTGATATACTGGGAACAATTTAAAATTGAAGTGAATTGAGAATACACGTATATATGTAGGTAGATTTTTTAAATAGTGACACTTATCGTCATCACATTTCGGAAGTATGTTATGTGCTCACTATGTTTACCGTTTACCTATCTTCAGTGTTTACCTATAAGTAAACAGCACAGCAGTTACATTTTAGAGGTAGAAGAAAAATCGAAAATGGTGCACTTGTCAAGATATGGTGTTGAAATTTGATTTTCATTGTGCCTCAACTGAAAATATTGGAGCATTCTCTCTTCTATCTACACATTTACTAGATCGCATTTCGAGCGAATCATAAAGCCAGCTTTGTGTTCTGTAAAGTCAGTTCCCAGAAACTGAGAAATTCTATGAAATGTTTCATTGTGAATATTACTGGTTAATAA
>JABASH010005354.1:0-12265 GCA_019776445.1 Tomocerus maximus | reverse complement strand
TTTGTTATCTTAAAAATTCTTTAATGAACATGATGGGTATGCATGATACAATGTGTGTAGTGTCAAGGCAAGTTTATAAACTTCAGACGTTTGTTCACATCTAGATCGATAACATCTTACTTATTTCTTCTGGACGATTTGAAGATGTCGTTTTTGTATGTCAAAGTAGGGGACAAAGGTGGTTGCCTTCCAAGTAAATCCTCATATTTCTCCGCAGGATTCGATCTTTACAGGTATACCAGCTCTATTTTACTTCCAAAGTAATGCTAAAAATGGTCCCTATATATTTATTATTTTTTAAATTAAATGTTATTGAAAAGAAAAACAATTGGTTGAGTTGTGGCTATTGGCAATGGGTAATTCAATATTAGTGCACAATAATCTCGCTCAAGTTTTTGTCTAAGTAATGGTATTAACATTATGTTAACCGTGAAAAGCTTTACAAGAGGACATTGAGATTTAGTTGCCAAATATTTGATAATCTCTATTCTCAAGCTTACACATATGCTGTAATTATCTTATTTCGTTTATTGAATTTTTAATACTGAATGATGTCATGGTGTGCTAGTTATCTAACATGTTTATTTACATTTGTTTTAAATTTTTAGCTCGGTTGAAATAAATATAGTAAAGGGCACGTCGGAACTTATTAACACCGATATAAAAATTAGTATTCCGTCTGGGACTTATGGACGAATAGCTTCGAGAAGTGGACTAGCATGGAAAAATGGATTGGATGTCGCCGGTAGAAATTATTTTTATAGTAATTTATTTATTTTGTTTAAAATGGTCATAGTTAAACGCAATTATTATCAAAAGCCGGAGTAATAGATGCAGACTACAGAGGTGACGTGAAAATTTTGATGAGAAATGTCTCGAATGAAGACTATCTTGTCGAAAAAGGTCAGCGAATAGCTCAATTGATTTTGGAAAAGTACGAAAATAGCGGGATTGTACAAGTAACGACATTGGATCCAACCTCCAGGGGCGAAAATGGATTTGGGTCAACAGGAGTGTAGCTTGTGACCCTCATGCATTACAGATGTAATAAAATCAGATTTAAATAAATAAAACTAATAAATAAAATGACTAACAAATAAATAAAAGGTACGATTTTAAATTTATTTTATTTCATTTACAATTTATTAATTCATTACAATGATATTTACGTTACACTATTCGCATTGATGGATATTTTAGCAAATTTTACAGCAAAACATTTTTTAATCCTTATGATTTAAACATAATTTTAAAGTCTTAACATTTGTAGACTTTTAGATAGCCATTATGGTGACTTCTACATATAGCACAAATTTTTTGTGTACATATACAATTAATACAGTAAGCTAGGTGATGACAAGGGGTCATCATAAATGTAGCTTCACGTTCATAACAAATCTTGCATAAACTCTCATCCATAAATTTATAGGCTCCTTGTAGAAAATCTATAATGTAATTTATATACAATATAATTCTGGAAAATGACAGACATTTGCGATAATAGAAAGACCACACACCATATACGTTGTCATTTACTTCCACAGCATCCAAATTTAGCGCTTGGGGGATATTCATGTCCTAAATTAAAATAAATAAAATAAATATTTTCCGGTTTGTTATTTTCTTAGTATAGATTTATATTCAATACACACCAATAAAATTTCCACTTTACTCTTCGAATTTCCATGATGTTCCTTATGTATTAATAGATGAGGGCAATTAGGACACTGGATATCATGTTCTTGCCAAGGATCATTTTCGCTCATTATCAACATCAACCGACTACCACAGTAATAACAGAACATAATCTTATCACGATCTGAATAGTAAAATCCACATGAAGCTAATTCCAACGGATATTGTTTATAATAGCTTGGAATAGAGTTGAAAGTTGTTAATCTAGATTGTAAAGTTGCCATTTCCAAGTTAAAAATAGGAAAACCTTGAGTAGAAACAAATGCTGACGAATCCATCTTCTGTACTAATAGGAATTCTAATGTCTTAAAACTTTAAATAATAAACACACTAATTCATGTTACGTCAAAAAACGTTTCGTTTTCGGAATCTGTTGAAGGAAGATTAATTTGCGATGACTCGTGTAAATCCAGCAAATGATCTTGCGATTGTAAGGGTACCCATTGAAAAAATTTTCTGTGATGTTGTCCACTCCTACTTCCGCCTGCACTTTCCCGACCTTTGTCCCTTGGTTTTATCTGTGAAGCAGATCCAGACCATTCCTTTCGTAATTTTGTATTTAATAGCGACGCAGGTATGTTAACAGACTTGCAAATCAGCAAAAATCTGTTAATTCCTGCAGGAGGCTTTGCCCATTTCAAACTTCTTGTAACGTAGCTTATAAGATCTATTATTGAAGAACCATCACACGGTTGGGAATCGAAAGCGTTGAATTTTACAGTGCCAGTAGAATCCCACGACAATTTATCTTGATGTTGTTTAAGTATGGACATAATTTGAGAAGATGATAGCTTTGCTGTTGGGGGAATTGATGACAGTAGCAAATTATCTTCTTCTGAAAGCTTGGTATTTTTATATTTTTTCAATGGTAAATTTTCAGGGTGTTTATCATTTTCTGTTTTATCTTCAATTTCAACTTTAATGGGCTTTTTAAGGATATACTGGATGCCTTCTCCTACATCTTTCATAATACTACTATACAATCGGCACTTAATGTCATCGGGAATATTTGCAGATAATAAATGTGATGCTTCACTGTCTCTTGTAATAAGTGCCGATTCTTCAAGTATTCGGGGCACTGTATCGCTTTTTAATTTTTTTAAGTTTTTCAGCTGATAATATTCTTTTTCTGGAATTAGTTTCATTCGCTTAGACATGCTATATATTTAATTGTGAACTAATAACTCTCCCAATCACGATTCCGCTAGCTGATAAAAACGGCTGTAACAATAATGGCAGATATCTACTATATTTTAAAAGTATAGCCTTCCTCTTACGAAGCGAAAGTTTTTTCTCAGCGAATCTTCTTATTGCAGATTTGCACTTTTTGAGCTTATCTTTCGTTTCTAACGTAATTGGAATGTTTCCTTTTAATACATTTAAAGATATCTCGGTAACACTAAGGAGATTGTCTAATGTAGCGTTGTTGATTAATTTTTTTCTCTCTTTTGGTTTGCAACTACCTAAAGTTTTCAAAAACGTTTCATTTCTTTCTGTACATTTACTCATTCTTTAGCTGTTGCTTATGCAAACGATGGTGGAGAAATGAGAGATGGGTATGAAAGTTCTACAATTAAATACGTTAAGAAATTAAATATGTATGATCTCATCTTCGTCAGGTAAAACACCGCTTCTAATTCGAACTTTATCATCACATTCTGGATGTAAATTCAAAAATAAATACGAATAAGGTTTTTTAGTCGCATGCAAGTATGCTTTAACTAACAAATTAGAATTAAAAGGAAAATATGTTCTTCCTAAATATTGGATTTGTGAGAGGAAAGAGGGTGACTTAAAAATACACATATAATGTGTATTTAGTCTCATGTCTTTACCAAATTTTCCTTGTGGAAACAAATTCTGATTTATTAAAATGACAGAATTTCGATTGTGATGGACTCCTCTAATAAACAATTCTTGAATTTTTTTACTGTTTGTTACATCTGTCATTTGATCATCTATTATTATTAATGAGTCATAATAGTCATCTAAATCTAGATTATTAATAAACGTTACACTCTCATGCTTTGTTTTGATTGAGTCATACAATCCTTGTTCCTTAGCGAACGAAATTACTATGTTCGATATAGGTGTACTAAATAGCTGATTAATATTATCTATTATTTTTCCTGTAAAAGTCGTCTTTCCAGACATAGCAGTCCCAGCTATAATAATGGAACAAGGATGTTTAAACTTATAATTATGTTCAATTACATCATTATCGTTATAATCCATAGTTCCTAAACTTTTTTGAAAAACAACTTTACAATTACAGTTTTGTCAGCTAAAATTACATCTAGTCCTTTATCTGACTTTAAATAAATATTTACGTTATTTATATTAATTTTAGGCACTTTAAAGAATTGATCAGGTAAATGATACCATACTCTTGTTGATTCAATTTGCTTGACAGGTATGCATCTTAATATATTCTCGTACGTGTTATTAAATATACTGGATTCTACAATATTACTACACACAAATATATTATTATAATGTACTAAATATTTTGAAACGCTTGTGCCGACATAAATTCCGTCGTCGGTGTAATATTCTTTCAAACCTAATATTTTGGATAAACGATCGCTAAACTGTATTTCGATGTCATTGGTGGAAATTGTAACTTTATTTGTTATTTCTGAAAAGCTTATTTCAATTTTTTCAGAATAATTAAATTCTCTTAAGGTAAGCGTTATATAGTCAATCAACTCATTCACAGTTTTAAAATGGCGTTCAGGTTCAATTTCAATATCTATTTTAGCCGATTTGTTATAGGCATTAGTGTTCTCTCGAATAAAAATATGATTATCTTTACCTAATTCAAGAAAAGTTGGAAAAGAATTTGGAATAGATAATTCAGTTAACGATACCTCATATTCGTTTTCGTTAAAGTTCAAACTTTTAGGCAATTGTACTTTAAAATTTTGGGATGTGTTTTCGGGAAAATACTCTGAGGGGATGGAAGTTAAATATAAATGAAAAGACATGCTCTCACGTCAAGTTTCAAAAACAGACTAGCACTGGCAAAATCTCACACAGATATTTTAACCATTTCTTGGTTATAAAAAATACCATCAATACATTGTCCATCTAAATCCATTATCTTATATGTTATTGGGGTGCTTTTTATAACCTCATTAATTAAAAATACCTCGGATGTAAAATTGGAATCATATCCTTTCTGAAAAATACTCTTGTTTGTGGTGATTCTAACTTTATCATTCTTTTGAAATAATGCTTTAGATTTATTTTTGTATGATATTGTCTTATTGTATAGCTTTAACCAGATATCTAGTTGGTTGTATTTTGTAACCTTAGAAGGCGAAATACCTATACTACGATGCGTTGAATTATTGTATGAGAAAAGAACATCTTGTAAATGCAATGTGTAGTTGTAATTGTTTTGATAAGTAAACAATTTAGAAAGTCTAAGAAATAGAGTTCGATTAAATCTTTCAATAACACTGCATTTCTTATCAGAAAAATTCCTAAACAGTATAATATTGAATTCTGACAGCAACTTTATCAACGCCTTATTGAAGAATTCTTTTCCGAAATCTGTACTCAAATATTTTGGCTTCGATTTGCTATTTTCTAATAAATGTCGAAACGCTATAGCAACAACATTTGCAGACTTATTCCTAATTGGAATAGCAAATGCAAACTTACTAAAAACATCAATTACCGTCAATATAAAATTACAGTTGTTGTTTTCTTTACGGTACTTAGTTACATCAACTAAATCAGCTTGCCAGATATAATCTTTGCCAGGTACAATAATTTGACGTCTCCTGAAATTTTTTCTAACATTTTTATGTTTCGTGTAACATTTTTCTTTATGTAATATTTTTTTTAAATATTTTGTTTTACAATTTGGAAATGCTTCTTTTAATCTATTTACACCCCCAAAACTTCCTGAATGTTTTGGGTTCACATAAGCAGCACGTATTTTCTTTGTAGCCATGTTCACTCTAATGATTACAACTGTAGACTGAGATTTTATTTTCTTTTGAGCAACATATATTTTATTCATGTTTTCGAAATTGCATGTTGAACATAGGGGTTACTAAAGTATGAAATTCTACATCGACAACAAGAAGTACAGTTTGGATTACAAGAAATTTTCTGGTATAAGGGCATATTATGTACAAATGCATCAACATATTTGTCATTATCATTAAAACTACTTCCGAAGTTATGTATTATATTATTAAAGCTATGGTTTTCATTTCTTTTAATTAAATAGTATACACAATATTGACCGCAAACTATACCTTCAATAGATTGTAACTGTTTGCTACTCATTCTAACATTACAGTTAACTTTATTTATAAATTTTTGAAAATTTTTGTTATAGAAGGTGATTGGCAAACCAAAACTATCAAAAAACTCTACATAATTATTTGTTTTGGTCTTATACAAAGCTAACCAGTGTTTTCCGGGTTTTATTGATGGGTCTGAGTTTACTATAATAGCAAATTCTTCTATGGGTACAAATTTTAATTGATCACATGGCAAAACTTTTATATAATCAATCCTGTCAGCTATAGTGTGCTCTAAAATGTATTGCAGCTGCAATGTGTCCATTATTGAGTTGTGATTTGCCTATATTTATCAATTTCTAAAACAGTTTGTGTATCTGAATAAACAATACAATGAACAGCTTCTGGCAAAGCAGTATTAAATTTTAGCTCAATACGTACACTGCCTGACTTTTGAAGATTAAGGACATTATTGTCATGGTTCAAAGGACAAATGTCGAATGAGAAGTAAGTGTTTCCTTTCGCATATGTATATCTGTCAAATGGAAGTCCTACATCTTTTCCCGCATTTCCAAAGCTTGTGAATAGCAAATAATATGCTTGCAAATATCTGTTGTTTTTGAAATCAAGATGAATGGGTGTGATGGGGATGGGCATATTGTTCACGGAAACACCTACATAGCTAACATCAAAATGTTGGAAATTAAAAGGGTTCATTTTTAGGTCTCCATTGAAGGCTTTGGTGGAAACCAGTGCTATTATGATTTTGTTCGGTACATTTCCTACAAATACGTTTTCCTCTGTAAAAGACTGATTACCTCTTGGAATGGTAAAATATTTTAAATCACTTTTCCTGTAAAAATATTTTGCCAGTTCGCCCTTATCTAAAAGTTTCTGATGATTTACCACTATGCTGGGAAATAATAGTTCTTTGCGAATAAAAAATCCTGCATCCAAAAATTTCATTTTTGGCACAAAAGCAGTGCCATCCGGTAATAAAGAATCCTCGCAAAGAATAACAAAAGACTCTGGGGCTCTAGTCAAAACAATGCTTACGTTTGTATCATTCAAAACATAACGATGTTGGAAACCTAAATCAATATGTAGCTTGCCAATAAGCTCTACATATTTAGATTGAGAAAATGCTAGTTTTCTGGCAGCATAACCTTCGTTTGCATTATCTAAAATACTTGCATCTTTTTCAGGGTAGTATAATGCGCATTTTGCTTGCGATTCGATATAATCTTTGTTGTATGAAAAAACGGCTTCAAAATATGCTTTATAAGGATACAAATTATTAGTTGTAGACACAATTTGGTTATTAATGTATACATCACATTGTGTAAATAAAGAATGAAGTGTATTATTGCTCACACTAATTTCCGTAGCATTGGGCAATGGATCACCATTTGCATTTTCTAACCGGACTCCAAGTACCAGGAAATGATCACTTAAATTTAAGTAATGGCTGCTATTCCCCATTATTTTGAATTCCAGTTTTGCATCAGAATCTCGAATATTGACAACTGGTTTAAACTCGGCATAAAAGCTTGACTCCACTGTTGTGTCTGTCAATAACCAAGGGCATTGAATACAATACATATAAAATTTTAAACATATGTAATTATTTACAAATTATGCAATAAATTCATTTTTCACCTGTTAGAAAAGTAGAGAATAAGTCTACTTGACCTCGTATAGCTGGTTGAGATGCTGTGTGTACCAACGACATTATGAAAGTATATCGATTTTTGTACGTCGTTTTTTCGTTCTGGGTTTCTTGGTTTTCCTTTTTGAAAAATTTCGGGTCTTCTTTTTCTCAACAATTGTGGAATCCTGTATTTTGGATTTTCGTTTTCTTACTATTCCTGTTCCTTTTTGATCAACGGCTGAAAAGATATTTTTGCCAATTTCTTTTGCTAAACTGATACTATTATTCTTTATAGCTTGTTTAATAGATGTGCCACTGAGCGCATCCGATGCTGTTCTAATCAAAGCTCTTTTTGCACTTGGGATGATATGCTTCTTGACAATAGGCAAAATGTATCTCGACATCATGGAAAGCAAACCCCCTCCTTTTTGAACCCCTAAGGTGTAAATATGAGGTGCACATCTATGATTTTGTGAACGTAAAGTTTCTAAATAATGTTCATCACAAAAATTAAACGACTTCATTTTTTCACGAGTGTTAATGTCTTCAATTACAAAATGCAAATGAATATGCTGTTTTTAATGCAACTTTATTTATGTATCTATTTTTACATTTTTTTTAAATGTTGTATCTTAACCATCAATGATACAATACATTATGAATACGTTAATACGTTAGTATTCATTTATTTCAGCAACATCTTATATTATCTCGTAAGGCAATTAAAAGTTTCAACATACACAACATCAGAATTTAAAATCGGGACGATGAGAAGTTGACAAATGGCTTGACCTTCTTCAATCGTAACAGGTTCGTTTCCGCGGTTTGTGATAGTTACTTGCAGATCGCAGTATTCTTCAATGATTGTTGTCGTTGCATGAACTCCATGAGAGAGTTTCAAATGTGTCAGTGATGTCAAAATGCCGATATTCTTGCATGGTTTAATTGGTAGCTCTATTCGTATGCCAAGATCAAAAATTTGTCGTTCTGAAGGTAGTATTATGGTTGACCGGGGACTGCAAAAAACGAAAAGTTCAATTATAAAAAAAAACAGAAGTATGAAATTAGACTAAGTAAAAACAATTGAGTGGCTCATCGGAAAAAGGGCCTATCTTGGTTGCTAAAAATTATTTAATTATGTCACTATGCAATTCACTGACAAAAACAATTAGAAATAGAAGTATAGGGTCAACTTTAAATCTATACCCGCGAAAGATAAAATGTCATAATGCACATCAAAAAGAATGTAAACAAGTTTTGATTTTTCATTATCTCAGCTAATTTTCTTACGAACAGTAATATAAACAAGTTTGGATTTTTCATTATCTCAGCTAATTTTCTTACGAACAGCGAAATGATAAATAATTTTATAATAGTTTGCTAACATCGAAATGATAAACAATTTTATAATACTAATTTGTTAACAGTAAAATGATGAACAATTTTATAATACTAAACTGCTATCAACAACAGTTAAATTAGGAAAGGCTTTTAGTACAGAAACTGCCAGAACGGTTTGGCTTCATTGGGCAAAAAGCGCTGCATAGACAATAGGTCTTGCCTTAGTGCCACATCCAGCATTAAAGGCTCTGGGTACTTGCGTTGAGGATGAATTTGTTCGAGATTTTGCAGAGGTAGGGAAGGATGTTCGTTCCATTCAAGGGCATCGTGATTTTCTTTTGTAAATATTGAGTTCGGATTTACAGCACTAACTCTTATGACCATAGCTTGAGATACTCTTAAAGAGTTTGGTCGTCTTACTGCTCGGACTAGAATTCCAAAGTCCAAAATTAGTCCTTGCATCATTCTTCGTACAATGAAGGGGTTTTTGATGCTAGCGGTTTGGAACATAGCTACACAATCATCTATGTTAAGCATTTGAGCAGTTTTCATTTTTCTCTCTACAATTGCGAATTGCCTATCACAGGGTAGAAATGAATGGCCGGTGCACATGAACTTCTGCTGAATCTATGTTTTAAAATACTCATCGTTACACAAAACTTTATCACAAATTATTACACCAAAACCTCTTTAGATTTAAATACCTCTGTAAAATAGTTCAAAGCTATTAGGTATCGATACCCACAGATTGTTTCGAAGTTGTTGTTTCTGGCCGGCACATCGGTCCGACCAGACAACAAGAGTTCTTTCTTGGTCCGGTTGCAATACAGCAAAATTATCTCTACAAAACTGGAACATGCAAGAAAATATTTCGCTCGCTCCACGATTTCCTTCTTGTTTGTGCCATAGACACATAGTTGTTGAATCATTATCCGCTCTGTGAATTGCTACGTTGTAGCAAGGGTATTTCCTTTTGTAGTATTGAGCACTATTTGACAATTTTGGGATGTTCATTACGTGAATAATTAAAAAAATGTTTGTTCACTAAATGCTATTATTATCCAGTTATCCTAAACACTATTATCCAGTTATGAAATATTTTATACTTACAGCTTGCATATCAATTGAAACTACTTTGTAGTTTGGATTGATTCTGCTGATTCTATAGTCTTCCCTTATTTCGTTATACCTGTTTTCTGATTTTTGGTGATGTTCCACGGATGTTAGCCACAATTCATTTAACCTGTTTTCATTTTCAGGAATGGTTTCGTCCAGATTGGATATTTCCATAAATAAATCGTCATCACAGGTTGCATGTGTCGCTCCTGGGGGCTCTAAATCTTAAATTTAATTCGTTAAAGCAATCATAATAAGCTTTTTTCAAGGAAAATACTTCTTCACCAGCAACTTCACAGTATAAGCGAAACATTTTTGCAACGCTAAGATCAGTTCCCAAATATTGCCGTAAAGGATCTCCTGCCTAGAATAGATAAATTAACCGTATTCTGCTACAATACCAATTTTAAAGTAATGGGTTAACAATTATCAATTATTTGTTTGCTCTTTATAAATTAAAATTTAATGTCTTACGTTCCGAGAATAGTGACTAAATTCTGATGGAAATGATCGTATGTGCGCAATTATGTTTTGGTTTACAACAGGGTCACTTCTATGAGGTCTATTTAGGTGCTGGCCTCTCAGGTCCTCTGCTGCGATGCGCCCTAGGTTTATTCTTTGCTGAATAGTCCTGAGTCTTTTTTCTGTTATTCCGAAGATGTTCAAAAATGATTTACGACACACCCTTAGTTTGTTCTGATTTTCGTCAGTTACAAAATACTGGTATGTGGCATTTCTACGACTCGGTCCTACTGTGGTACGGTTAGCAACCTCAACTTTCTCAATGAAAGACATAAGTGATGTGGACTGAACATTCCAATCTCCTAAGCGCCAAAACTCTTCAAAAATTGCCAATTTCCTTCCTTGAGGTATCATACATCCCTCACTTACGCACTTGGGTTCACAATGGTATTCCTAAATAAAATTTTGGCCACGTTTATTAGTGTTTAACGTGTATACTATTAATTAACTTATGAATTTACTTTTGATACCTAATTTTAATATTTCCGTGTCCAACAATCTGCTTTTTACCTGATCAGGAGGGTTAACAGGTCGATTTTCATTTCCATTTCTGCCGATGTAATTAAGTCCAGCATTTTTTCTTATTTTCGCAACATTGTCAGACCAATTTAACATGTTAATTTTTCTTCTCTTTCCAAAATTTTGATGCTGCAACTGCCTTAGCGTTACTCGAACACTATTTGTAGCCATTGATAGCAAATCAGAAAACGAATTTCGGAAGAATTTCACTTTTTACAGCCTTCACACTTTTCCGACTTTTTAATATTACCTTTCGCGGGGATAGATTTAAAGTTGACCCTATATTTGTCATTATGATTATTTTAGAAATAAATTGCGTAGTTACATAATTAAATAATTTTTAGCAACCAAGATACGCCCTATTCCCGATGAGCCACTCATATGATGAACTTCCGCGGACCTTGTGGCGTGAGAGGCATTTCCCTTATACACACAAGACCGACCAATTGGTCCTTTTACCTCTTCGCCAAATGACTATCAAAACGCATGTTAAAATTTGCAGTGGTTGCAGAAAATATTGTTTTTCGGGGATGACATTACCTGAGCCGAGCACTAACAATAAATTACCATACCGTATAGTAACAACAATAAAAGTCAATCTCTATGAGACAGCAAGCTATTTCAGAAGTCAGAGAGAAAAATTTGACCTATTATACATAGGGGGATTAGGACGTTTAAAGATTTGGGGTACCTTACCCCAAGGTTTCTATAAAGTTTCTCTTTTCTTAAAAGGTTTTTCATATCAAAAGTTTCCCGAGTAAACATCGCTTTTTTCACTCTGGACCCTCTGTGATGAGCCCTTTGACCTCATCTGCATCCTGTAGGTCACCAAAAGTGGTTAATATTATTATCCGATAAATAGTTGTTAGGGATGCCCTTTAATTTGATTACAGCACAATTTTAAAAAAAAGTCGATTTCTATGGAAAATGGAAATTCGGCCAACATGTAAAAGTAACATGTCTTGACCTTTCTAATCGATCAACATGTAAAAGTAACATGTCTTGGCCTTTCTAATCGGTCAACATGTAAAAACTACATGTTTTGACCTTTCTAATCAGTCAACATCTAAAAATAACATGTCTTGACCTTTCTAATCAGTCAACATCTAAAAACTACATGTCTTGATCTTTCTAATCAGTCAACATCTAAAAACTACAT
>JABASH010005353.1:0-12265 GCA_019776445.1 Tomocerus maximus | reverse complement strand
ACTATATTAAAGCATAGGTACCTAAGTTTGTTAGTTAGTGTACCTAAATAGTTGCTCTAGTACAGAAGATTGAAGGCTTGGCTCTCTTCTTGACATGTACTACTCTGTTGTTGTGCTATTGCAAACTAACCAGTCAGTGTGAAGGCAAAGAAAGTTCTAATCAAGTCGAAGACAAGACACAAGAAATTATCTAGTGCGCGAGGGTGTTTGATTCAAGTTAAAGCTCAATCAATTAAAATTGCGTGTACAGATTATAACTCAACTTCGGAGAGAGATAGAGAGAAGTGAGTCAAAGTCTGAGAGGAATTAAGAAGAAAAATTCATTAGATCACTGAGGAAAGGATTGAGGTACCTAAGGAAGACATTGTCTTGCTTGTGCCCTACAGTGAGATACTCTAGTAAAGCATAGCAACTGTCGAGAGTGGAAAAGTTCCTTGTTTTTCCCAACTCTGTACATGTACAGTAAATATGTTTGTTGTGGATATCTACATAAAGTGTCGTGTGAGAAGTAAAGAATGAGGAGCAGAAAGAGACTCACCCAGGTCTGGTCTGAAAAGTTCTGAAGCGCAGTTCGAGTCTGAATGATGTTACGTAGAGAGCTCGTTTGTGCAAAGTTGAGAATTCAGTTTGTAAGTCAGACTAGTTAGAGTTGTTATAAGAAGAACAACTTGATAGAGAACGCTTACAATTAGTCCGTCAGATTATATGTATCTGATTCAAAAGAAAATTCTACTGTTGCTCTCCTACCTCCTCGTCTCAAACGAAGTAAATATTTATTAAACAGAGTGGTTAAATACTCATATAAACTGTAGTCAATAGACTATAATCAACGTAACGTAACAGATTTATTTCGACTAACCTGAACTACAATAGAGACACTCTCTCTATACGGATTTGCATCTCCATATAATATTGTTGTTGGTGTGTCCATCCTATGCACACCAAACAATAGCGAGCATAGTATATCACAAACGATGAACAGATAGGCTTAGAGATGCGGAGGCAGAGTGTGATAGTCTAGTATACATGACTAACTAATAAGTTACTACCTTAAGCACTCGCAGATAAGGAGTAAAGTGAGGTAAAGTAATATTAGCTATGAATGGCATGCTGTTCTGTATACATCGTGGTGTTCCTGA
Source organism: Tomocerus maximus (assembly GCA_019776445.1). NCBI lineage: Eukaryota > Metazoa > Arthropoda > Collembola > Entomobryomorpha > Tomoceridae > Tomocerus > Tomocerus maximus. Next base: position 11,126 of record JABASH010005353.1, on the reverse strand, counting down.
CTAAAGAAGTAAACTCTCTGAAGTCAAGTCGAGTGAGAGAACAGGTTGGGCAGGGGATGGCCTGGATATGCAAATGCTCATGCTAATGCAAATGTGAAATGCAAATGTTTCCATGTTCTCGTACAAGTTCACATGAATTAACTAACAGTCAGTCGTCGGTTCATTTCATTTCATTTAGTAGACTTTTGCTTTGGATTCCTTTCCTTCGAAGCAGAATTGCATTCTATTGCATTACTTAAGTTACACCTTCGTACACGGCTATAACTATTTGTTCAAGAGATACACACTCAGACACACAGCCAGCGTATCTGTTGTACATGTATAGCGTACATTACATCTGCCATTGTATATCTGTTTCCTCACGCTGCTCCGTGCGTTCATTCATTAAAATCTTGAGCTGACTGAACATGAGCTCCTCTTGCTCCTCCAGTTAAATCATCATCTACAATCTACCTTAACTTATTATTCACTTTGTTCCTAACTAATCTCAAAACGGCAAATTAAACAAAGTCTAGTCTCTGGTGCAGTGTGAAGAATTATTGCTTATTGTTTGTGAATGGACGGCGATATCAGTTGACTCCTATCGTGTCTCAGTGTTTTTACATCCTTATCGTGCATTGCGTAGACTTATTTCATTTACGAATAGTTCAGCAGATAAACACTATTAGCAACTTGGCTGTGAATGATTGTGGAAAGAAATGGATCGACTGTAACTATCTTATCTGAACTACGTTTATTTACATATCAAACCCGAAGGAGACTCATTCACATGCAATTAAATTCAGTGGCAGAGACAAAAAGAGCAAGAAGTAGTGAAAAGTCAGAGTCAACCGAGTCAGGATAAAGATCCATTAATGCAATAACCAGGAATTTTGTGGATTGCTCTCGACAAGTATAGAGATAGGATAAATTGGCCAGAGTTGATTGGGGGAAGAACAAAGTGTTTCACCGTCTCTATCAACTTTCGGTTAAATTTCACGTGGATTTGGATGCGGATCTTATTTGAGTCTGCCTGTGGAGTCACCTATCTCAACTAGGATTCGGCAAAGAGCTCTTTTCCTCCTGTGTGAAGTAGTGTTGAGTGGAGTGGACTGAAATCTTATTTTGTTTGCTTAGCATAGACTCATCGTGAAAAGACAACACACGGTGGATATACAGTGTATACTTATACCAACTCTGTGGCTGCGTGCCAATTTAGTGTCTGTGTACACAAGACACAAATTACTTTAATTTCACATTAATTTTGAATGTTGGCTTGTACGTAGCACTTAATAGTAAATACAGTGTGCGATAAAGTACTCTTAGTCAAATAAGAACCCCGAAATAATATATAAGTCTAGTAAACACTCTTTACACGAGTTGGAGTTTGCATACGAGCAGAATAGTCAATATTGAAGTGTCAATCAACCTGTAATCATCATTTTCCCGTTTGGACAGCCAATAACAAAACAATGCTATTTATACAATTTGTTGAGTTGAAGTACTATTAGAAATACTTGTTATGTATTACATACAGTTTTTCATCGATAATAATAATGTGTTGCCAGCTTAGTACGTGAGTGTACTTGCAATTTGTGAATTTCGTCAAGCTTTGCAATATTGTTAGGTAGGTAATGAATAAATCGACCTTTGAACTACAAGAAGAGTGGCGAAAGTAATAAAAATCAATTCCAAGTAACACTAAGAAGTTATTTCGAGTCATTAGTGCATTGGAAGAACATTTGATGAGAAATTACTGTTGGAATTCTTATAGTTGGAGAGTGTGTTGTGACATCCGGTGGTGAAAATGAATCAGTGGGTAGGATCCGGAGTGTACAACGGACAGGAGTGTATCGAGGGGGGAAACGGAAGGTGGATGGCTCCCAATGGTGTATTGAATGGCATTCCCAATGGGAATAGTTCAATGAATTCGATTGAGATTTTTGTTAGTTCGGGGACTAATGGGAAAAGTAGCGGAGGAGTTTTAGTTGGTGAAGAACAGAGAAAGTGTCAGTTCGGTTTAGTTGGGAGTAGCACTTCTCGTGGACCTGGTGCATCTAATGATGGCCCATTTCGGAATAATTGGCAGCAACACCAACAACAACAACTTCAACAACAAAATTTCATCTCGCCAGTGACTACCACTTCGTCGATGTCTATGCCAATGTCAGGCGAGTCCAGCACGACGAGTAGTAGCACTGGCTTTAATTCCATGACTTTATCTCCTTCTTCGTGTTCTAGTTCGACAAATGATCACCATCATCAACAACAACAGCCGCAACATCATCATCAACACCATCGCCACAATAATCATAATCATCAACGGAGACGAGCCTCCAGATCTCATTCTGTAAATTTTATTTCTCTCTGCATTATATATAATAAGTACACAGCCAGTTCGCAACATCATCATCAACACCATCGCCACAATAATCATAATCATCAACGGAGACGAGCCTCCAGATCTCATTCTGTAAATTTTATTTCTCTCTGCATTATATATAATAAGTACACACAGCCAGTATACAAAATGTATCCCAGACATAGCCCGAGTCTGTAAGAACGCACAATTAGAGCAATTATTATTAGAGTTCATTTAAAGGAGGTGGGATGGGGAAAGGATATTAATATTTATTGGGTTACCAATTCAGAAGGCAAAAGGCAATTTCAATCTTTGTTTTAGGTCTCGTTGGTAAAAGGTGACATTTAAGACAATAGACTCTCTTTATTTATGCGGGTAATTTCCTAAATGTGTTTAAATATCTCTCTGTTGATGTTTTCTTTCATTCTCAAGTGTAATTTAGGGGAAAGGGAGGCTATATTGGATTTGCTGTTGTCTTTGATAAAAGCGGTTGTTCATTGTCAACGTGAATTTGAATGTTCCACTGGATTTACTGCTATTTTTCCACAAATAAATTCTCAATGAGTGATTACCATACTAAATAGTAATTAGCTCGGCTCTCAACTGTCTCTCTCAAGTAGTTTTCTGAACTTCTCTCGATGGAATGAATGAAGTACAGCGGAATTAGGAATTTTTGGCAAGTTTTTGTCGAGCTGAATGTTCTTTGAATAAAGTATGATCATTGTTAAGTACTAGCCGTTAAAATGGATTTGACTTTCTGAGGAAAAAAATTCCCAAGAGCAAATACTACAATCTTAGGGATGAACAAGAGTGGAAAAGTAAACTCATTGTTTTCTCGTTGTAAATTAAACAGACGAAATATATAGGAGACTACTCTCCGAGAAAATACATATTAAGTACCTGCTGCTATATTCCAATATAAATATGCCACATTTGCATGAATCCTACAGAAGCCTTCTTAGAAAATGTTCCAGTACTTATACAGACTATACCAGTCCGCATATACATTTATATATCTATATTGCAGCCATGAAGTACTACAATGTATATAGTCTGGATGCAGAAAAGAAACGAATGTGGAATGGATTCCAGAGCTTTCTTCACCTTCCAACTCGTTGTAATTCAGTTTTTTGCGTGATATGTAGATGCAGTAAGAATGAAGAATTCTGGCAGGAATTTATTTTCTGTTCTTGGATAGTTGGCTTGTGTGACACGTGTATCTTGCAAGTGAAATATAAGAGAGAAAACGATCTGTGCACTAATATAAGTATTTATTTCGGCAGAAACATAGTTAGTATATAAGAATCTCTTTTTAGTCTGAGCGACTTACTTGATTTCACTTAAGATTGCATAGCAATGTTCCAAAATAGGAACTTAAATCAAAGCATAAAGCATAAAAATTAGTCTAAGTGGAAATAATTGAGGAGAGAAAGGGATGGCTAGAGCACATTACTCCGCTAGAGAAAGCATAAGCATAAAAAGTTATAGGATAGTGGATTGGCAATGAAAGACACATTAGTTGTGACATTAGTTATTCAGAGTAGGAAAAGGAAGGAGCGGAGTCTCCTTGCATTTCTGATTCCTTTATAAGTCGTGTTGAAAGAGTGAATTGAACGGAGAATGTGAATGAGCTCCTTCCTATACTCCTAAGGAACAATAAGCCAACTAAAATGTATCTTTAGGATATGGGCACTACGAGTTTAGTTTACATTGCCACCTATACATACATAAGTACTAAGTACACACTCTAATTCTACTGTATACAGACACTGAGCCCTAGTGCTTAGTATAGGAGAGAAAAGAAATGCTTAGTGAATAAGTAACTTGTGCTTTGCAAAGAAGTTGAAAGTGTCGAGATTGTCTTTTGATGTAGAAAAAGTGGTAAATAATGATGAGTCGGAAACGACGAAATGGTGTGGTGACATACGGAAACTCTCTCCTCTCCCGCTAACTTCTTTTCCACTCTCCTCTTCACTTGACTTAACTTCACCATTCTTCCTTTACATAGTGGGCACTAACTCTGTCTCTAAACCTACACTCCGCGCTCAGCGACTAACACACACTTTAGCTCTCTGCTCACTTTACTACAAAACTTAAACGCAACTCTATGTATATGTCTAAAATGTCGTGTACTGTATTTACACTCATTTACCTCATATACTCATGCACTTCAGGAAGGAGTTAAGCAAAACATAGCTACATACATTACATAATATTTTACATGTTAAGTTTTCTATGTATTCGCCAATATTTCTTTTGACTCAGTCAGTTTACTATTGCTCTGGTTTGGTTTGATGTTACAAGGTCTAGTATGTAGTGCACTACATAACGATAACACCACCATCACCACACACCGTAGCATTTACTACTCCTTGTGGATATACATAGTATATGGAGTCACTGCTACAAACTGGGAAAGGAATCCTATAAAATAATATATCAGACAGGAAAGAAATTTTGTTGGAGTTTACTAGTCGGAGTAGGTGCCTTGTCTTGTTCTACAACTTGCTACAACGACATCCCAGATCTCCTGTTTGTTGGTTTAATGAATTTTTAACTGCTTGCTCCTCGCATTCGCAACGGGGCAGCAAAACACCGAGAAAAAGTGGAGTCTTTAGCGAGACTATGTAAAGTAAACTACTCGACAACAGAACTGAAAATATGTTTTCTTATCCTGTACTCTACTTTACTTATTTCGATACGAACTGCGGCTAGGCTACCAATTTACTTCTAATCTATGTCTGTATATAAATATCTACTTGCTTCTACTTTTCTAAACCATTATTCTAGTATGTGTACCAATTTGTGTATTTCCATTTTCTCTTTCACCTATAAAGTCAGAGACATTTATGCATCTATATGTCTAAAATGTTTAAACAGAAAGTTCGTCGTATTTTATGTCTGTTTACTTCCATAGCCATTTCTATTTGTCATTTTACCAACTCAACTATCTTTGCCTCTCCGTTGCTAAATATCATTTTATTGTGCCACAAAACAGTTTTACGTAGTAGTATCTTCACATCCTTATGAATCACATGAGAAAATATACACTATGCACATAGCACCAAGTAATACAAAATATTTATGTATTTGTTTTGCTTTCCTTGGGAAATATAGTGGAGAGGTTGAACCAAAAGCACAGATTTTGTCTCTCCCGTACGTATGTCATGTCAGTTTCCGATGTGCTGCAAAACTTTTATCTCTCTTTTATTGGTACCTGTCTTTCAAACATTCACTATCCCTTAGTTAAATCTTATTTTTGCTGAATTGCTGTTTATTTCTGAACCCCAACCCCAGAAATTGAGCTTTCAGTAGAGTTTTTGAGATAGATTTTACTAGATATTCTAAGTTGGACAATGTAATAGTGATGTCTGTGCATGAAATGCTTATTGGCAAGATAATTATAATAGATTTCCTGTGAGAGTCACAGCAGGTTGTAGTCTTTTCTTCGGTTTCCATTCAATTTGCGGTCTCCAGTCATCATTTTTGGAGTCTAGTGAACTAGATTGTCTTGTCAACGTTTAATTCCGTATTAATTCATTAATGATGCTGATTGGGGGGGAAGGACCAACATTCCTACATTATTACTTACATAGTACTAGAAGTCGCATGTATGCTCACATGCATGATACCTAAAATGGTATAATTGAATAAAGGACATGACATAAGTGAGTGAACTTATTGGTTTATTTTTATATTGTGTATAGTTTGGTATCAGATAGTAAATAACTAGATTTTATGATTCTCGGCTAATATCCAAATCTTGTGGAGGAGTACTATTATTGTAGTCCAGTTATTTTGGACGTAAATATTTATTGGAAAGGCAGGGCAGGTTAGAATGGCACATTCACTCTATTCATTTCCTTCCGAGCTTTGTCTTTACATAGCTGTGGTCGTTCTACTTACATATTGGTCACTTGCCCCGTTTCTGTATTTGTCTTCCATGTCTCTGTGTGTGTGTCTTCTATTTGAATTGGTTCTGGGTACTCGGAATGTGTTTTATGTCTTTTGGCCATTTCATGAATTTTTCATTTTGACTCTTGAAGAGGAAAGAGAAGGAATCATAACGTGTGATTTATTCACCTCGATTCTGACCCTGAGCTGAATATCTAAAGTCAGACTCTGAGTTGAGTTACTTTAGTCACAATCAGACGACCGCACTTTTCATGTCCCTTGGTTCCGTTTGGAATTCCTCCGATTTCCGCTCACTTAGACTTCAGGTATTCCTGTATTTGAGTATACGAGCATACATGAAAATTTAATGTGCGACTAATTCAGCGGGTAGATGCAGAGTCTCCCTGTGTAACATGCCACATTTACAAGGGAATAGAATTGAATTCGGCAGAATAGTGTCTCTGTCTCCGTCTGCCTCCCTAATGTCTTATTTTTTCTTTAATTTCCCAATTTCCCTGCACCATGCTTCACTACTCGTGGTAGTTTGTAACAAGGTGGATGTGGATTTGGTTTATTGGGATGGGAGAGATGGAAATGTACACATTTCTATGTATGTAATTGTATTTGCGTGGATCTGTGTGCTTTTACTTAGAAATGTATGTAGTCTGAGTAATATCGTGTTATTACTTACTACAATTTCATATTGGTGTTCTTTATCTCCCTAGTTGTGTCAACTTTACTAATAGTTTCTGTAATGTAACATATTTATGTAGTGTAGTCTCTATCTCTATTGTTGTGACTTATGTATTATATGTAGGAGGAGGTGACTTGATTTGGTTGGGATATTGTTCTGTTGTTATGTTAGATTAAAGCAGAATTGTGCAATGAGAATCCATAGAATGTATTCGTAGTACAATATTAATGTATATGGAGAAGGGATGTTTGAGCAGAAGGCTCTCTCTCTGTACAGATATGACTGCTCATCTGTAATGCAATGAAATGCTAGGGTTTTAGTGACTAGTAGTCAAGTAGTAGTAGTTAGTATGGAGGAGACTAGCTACAGAGAATGTATTACAATAGCAGTATGATATCATAGATAGATGAGAAGAAGTTGGTTGACGAAATATTTCTAAACGGGTAGGAAGAGCTCGAATGTGTTCTAACTGTTGAGACTGGAGTTTCGTCGACTAGTTTAGTTTGGTTTTAGTTTTGGGATTGGAATGGGAATCCAAAATTCGGCTAGGAAGAAGGAGTGAAGTGTTTTGGATATGGTATAAGAGTCAGAATGAGTTTTGCCTGCATGTTATAACAACTAGCAACTACGGGAGACAGGGAAAAAGATAACAAAGTACTTACTTGGGATGGGTTGGGATGAGGAGTAATATGAGAGACTAGGGTTGCTGGCGAAGCATGGAAGGTTGGCAGCATATGTGCCGAATGGCCCAACCTTGCTTCCAATTGCACTGTTTTACTTACGTTCACTTCACTCCTTCTTCCTTCCTACCAAGTGCACAAGTACACAACTAGACGCTCAGCCCTGGCTGCTTGCATGATTTCGAAAAGGAACCAAGGAAAGTTCAAGTTGTGGATCTTCTTCGTCTTCCTCCCGAAGAACTAACTGGAGGACGAGCTCAGCAAGGCAAAAGCAACGAAGACAAAGAACAACTTTCCCAAAGTCTATGAGGAACATTACTAGGAACTATCCTCTAGTTAGTAGGAGTAGCACTGCATTATATCTCTATACCAGGAAGATTCAGAAGCGTCACTACTACATGCATAAGGCTACTGAGGTAGTATCTTGAGTATTAGTTCTTTCCCTCATGTAGTAAGTAGTACCTAGTAGAAAGAATCCTGATGCATTTGCCGCCTCCTTCTCTCCAAATGCAATGTTACGCTTCTATCACCATCCCACTGCTTAGCAAGACCATTCTGAGCCTCTATTGTCTATGTATGGAAGGAATGGAAGGGGTCACATAATCCGGGAGGATATAAATTGGGTGGCAAAAAAAATCAGGAAAAAGTGGTCTGAAAAAAGGACAGATTTTCCGAATCGACTTCGTGATCAAGATCCCGATCCAGATCACCATCAGTCCGCACAGTGGAAACATTTGACGAGACTTCCTTGTCTTGGCCCCACTTTCCCTAGGCACACTTACACTTCCACAATAACTCGCTTTAGTTCAAGCTGACTGATCTCATCTGACTGCTCTCTTTCTCTCCACTTATTCATCTCCATCTCAACTAACACTTTACCTCATAAGGTGACAAGATTACTTTGTTGTGCTCCTCATCCTGCTACCTACTTTTCAACCCTCTCTTCTCTACTGTCTGTGAATATCTCACTCTCTTACAGTTCCACAGTGTTCTATCACACACACACTACTACTGACTATTTCCCGGTATCGCAACAATGTTTTGTGCATACAACCCTGCGTTTTACAGCGGCTTCTTTGGCAGATACCCGCTTGTTGTAAGAACATTTTAATTTACTACTTAAGTACTTTTAACTAGTTAGTCTTGAGACTTGTTATTTCGTGCGTTTTCTCTTGATAACTCCGTTGGGGAGTTGATTAAACACTTTTTATTTAGTATTACACTAACTCTTTCGGAATGAGATAGATTAGAGACGTGTGGTCAGTCTGTGGTTTCATTCTCTCCGTTCAATTGAAATTCTATGGTTAGCATTGTGATTCTGTCTCTGATTGTCATTATTGCCACCTGGTTGGGGGTGCTTTTGATTTACATCGTCATTCATATGCAGCTCGCATTTCTCTGTCTCTGGTCTCTCCTCTGCCAACTATCAGTAGTACCAACTATTGCACAAATGAACTCAGCACTCTCAACTCGCTCTAGTCATTCCCAGATAGAGAAACAGAGCATCGCATCATTTCCTTATGCTCTTCAAATTCTAGCTTTTCAACAGCTTACCTACCGATATTTAGACCATATCTGTATAGATACAAATAGCATCGACTAATTATTCAATCTTCAGCTATTTACAGACAAAGTATATAACTATAGCTTAAGGATATAGATAGTATTATGTGAATTATCTGTATTAGATATAGGTTGTACCCTTTAGAAATGCGTATGTAATGTTTTTGTGTATATAGGTATAATAAGTACATCCCAAATTCTCATGCAATTACTCGGTAGTACTATGTATGTCTGCATAACATGTTATAGTCGTAATTATACAGACCGGGAATGTGAAGCATTAATTACTATTTAGTTATGATTCCTCGTTGTTTTGAATGTGTAGTGTAAATATCTATGATACTATTTTCATACAGCAAGTGCATAGTAGTACAAAGCCGGAGGACGAATTCATAAAATAAAAATGGTGACATGTTATGAATTGTGTAAGATTTTATTTGGGCATTTGATAAAGTGGATCATGATTTCATATGGCAGATATCTCAGCATAAACCTGTTATTTTTATTTATTTGTAATTAAAAGCAAAAAACTAAAGATTCTATTTGTTTTGTATGTTACAGTTTGGTGCTGAAGAGTTCCCTCAGGATTCACCACGCTATGCGTCACCCAAGGGTTCCGGGCTGTATCCTGAATCTTCCTATTTCATGGGTAAGTGAGCAATCTTGTCTCAGAAATCACTCTTTTTCAGAATGGTGTACTCTCGTTGCCCAAAGGGTCTTAAAATTAAATCCGCAGCAGATTTTTGATGAGCGTATCTAAATTGTACATGCATGCCGACATAAATAGTAGCTCCTCTTTCAACGATGGGTTAGATTAAAGTTAATAATCGTAATGGTAATGAATGCTGGATTGTTCTGGATTGGGTAAAGTTTGAATGGGGATGCATAACACTAAATAATATTATGGAATTAGTAGGTTGTAGAAGCAATATTTGGTATTTAGAACGCGGATGTAGGAACATAAAAGATTAAGTACAGCAGTAATCTAGTAAACCATAATGGCAATTACATAAATGTAGTAAAATGTAATGTTTGAAAGAGCCATCAGGTCAAAAATAGATTTGAGAGCAGAATTTATTTTGGAGCCTAAAATCAAAGCAGTAGTTTTTTGTTGTAAGTGTAAGTATCCAGATCCAGTGCACATTGTAGTTGGTAAGGATAAAGCTCTTAAAGTTAAAAGGTAAGAATAACAACAGTAAATGTCACAGAATGTAAATGGAGAACTTCTGGTTTGCTTGTTTAATGAGTTGGCGAAGCAGTATTTTAAATGAAGGTAATTAAAAGGAGCTGGAAAAGACAGGAGAAGCATTGTTTAGGAGCAATATTAAGTTTTATTAGTGGTCGGATGAGACGTAAACACTAAATACAGGAGATTGAGAAATAGGGTAATTTGTTAACATTTTCGAGTTTTTACTTTTCGAGTTTTACGACAAAGACCGTTTAATTTAACTTAATGACCAAGAATAAGAGTCGCCCGCTTGAGTCTCGAGTTCAGTTCCGTTGACTGAACCAAAGCTATAAGCCCACTCCTAAGTTGATGTGTTCTTTGAGATGAGAATGAGTTAACGAACAGTTAAACAATAGAAAGAAAAGGGGAAGCTCTCTCTCCGTTACACATACAAAGTTACGGAACGTGTTGATCTTTTCATAGGAGAAAAAGTTTATTTTTGAAAATCCGAAGAAAGATTTTATTGCTGGAGCGGCCTGTATTGTATGTCTCGAGAAAGTTAAACTCCCGAGCACCTTTTCTCATCTTATCTCGCACAATAGGGAAGTACAAGGCTCTTTTATAGTTCGTCTTCTCTTCTGGCTCTGTTTGTTGGGGTTAGTGCAGAACTTGGCAGAGAGACTAGTATTTTTAATTGTACTAAGATAAGATCTTTGCATACTCACACATACTCTCGCACACATTCTATTTACTATCTGTGTGTAAGAGACTGTTTTACGCTTATAC
>JABASH010005352.1:0-12266 GCA_019776445.1 Tomocerus maximus | reverse complement strand
TTGTGATAGGTCATTTTAGCCACTAGGCCATTTTATACCATTGTATACCATTAAAGCCAGGTGGCTGGCTAAAATGTAAAAAAGCCGGCTAAAATAAAACACTGTCCCCGATATAAGGTTATCCTCTGTCAACTGTTATTGCTATTTTTATTTCAATTGAATTTATCTTGGTTGACCTATTCATTTGCGTTAATTAACATTAAACACTGCATGACTGAATTCAATTAGTCAGGATTTCGATTTTCAAAAAATTATCAAAAAGTCAGGTGTACTAACTGATAATAATAGGCCATGGCCATGTTCCTGTCGAGGATATAAAAATAATGAATTAAACACTGCATTAGTCTTTATTACAGCTTTAAATGTTATGCCAAATAATAATTCTAGTATTAAATATGGCAAATACAATAATTCTTGCAGCGGTAATGTATTTGTCAATCAATTCATGAAATTATTAATAATATTTTTAATTTAAATAGGCAATTATATCCCATGGCTCATTTTAGAATATATGCCGATGGGAAACCTTTTGGATTATGTCCAAACGTATCGTGGAGGTTGTCCAGCAGTAAGCTAATCTCTTCATTTACGTAGTATAATTCTTTTAAATTTTAGCATTGTGATTTTATTAAACTATGTGATTTGGCAGTTTGGCATGCTAAAAATGGCGCATGGAATTGCAACTGGTATGGACTTTTTGCACCGAGATTGGAACTTGGTGCACAGGGATCTGGCTGCCCGGAACATCCTAGTAGGAAACAATTGGTCGGTTAAAATCGGAGATTTTGGACTTTGTGTTTCTAACTACAATGAATATGAGCACTATTATTCCGATGTAAGTGTGTTCAATACTTTATATTTGCAATGATTTTTTAATTGCGGTGCTCATCTAAAAGATATAATTTATTTTCGGTATTGTTCTCGTATTCCTAAAAGTCTTACTGTACTAATTATAAGACAACACATTCAGCAAATCCAAAAATAACCCTCCAAATAAATAGCATTTCCTTTTTTGAGACATGAAACTAACAACACCAACAATAATTTCTGTTAAGGGTCATTGAAATTACAGAAAGTATAGCAGCAGTATCTTAATTTGCACTTTGTACCGAAAGTTACTTTATACATGACAGGGAAATGGAAGACCGTGGTCCATACGTTGGATGCCACCGGAAAACCTTCCCGTTACTGGAAGGAAATTCAGCAGAAAAGGAGACATCTGGTCTTATGGTGTTGTTCTCTTTGAGATTTGGAGTCGGGGACAACTTCCATACGATGATTTTGGTAATGATGAAGATGTGAGTGTCGAATATTTAATTTTCATTGTTATTTTTAATATTTTGTTTGGTTTTTCAATTACTTTTGTGATCTTGTAGATAATGGATGCGATCATCTGCGGAAATAATCCATTGGACTACACCTCAGTTGTAGCCCGAGACTACATCACGGACATGATGTACAAATGCTGGAACTATGAATCTACAGATCGTCCAAATTTCCGAATGCTAAAATCGGATTTGGAAGAAAATGAACCGTCTCTGCTTGGGTACTCTTCGTCGTATGATTCTTACTCGTCCTCGGATTATTATTGAATAGTATAATTGTAGGACAAGTAAAGGGAGACTTGAGCTTAACCGTACCTTATCTATCTATAATATAATGAGTAATATGAAGAATAATGATGGGACCATTTATAAATGATAATTTATTGCAATAACATTTTTACTTTATGTGCCTTTGGTTCCGTGTCTAAAAATGAAAACACTTTCAAAAGACCCATTGAACTCCAAGTTAAAATTTTATTGCAAATTGCAATACTTTAGTACTACAACTAATACATTTCACTATACTCCAACACGTATTGAATCCACCCAAATTCACAATATAGTCTAGGAAATAGTCTAATTTGCATTGTAGAAATGCAAGTACTTAGTTTATTTAGCGATGGGATTATTTGGTTGTTGAGATGGAAGTTGGAAAAAATACATACACTTCGTCGAAAATTTGGTAATTTGATTGAAACATAATGTTATTGTTTAATAATGATAATGAGTGGAAGAATGGGAAAGTTATTTAGGATTAGTGCATGTGTTATTATTATAATCAAAATCGATAATAAACTGTATTGGCAATGTGTAATATTGAAATAAAATTGAATGTATGAGATATATTATATGCTATCTACGTTAATGAAACCACCAAGTACATAATCATGCCATCATGACGTATCAAGTAGTATACGATTCCGAAATACTTTTATACCTGTTTTCAAGTTGGACTTGCATATGCTCAGCATTCTTTGATGTAAGTATACTTTACATTTATGCAACAGAGAAGACTATTTTTTTATTCTAGTAAAGTTTGTTATTTCTGTCGTGATTTTTAAAATTAAATTCAGAATGATTCACAAATTAATTGTAGTTTTTGACTGTCCTGATTCTGTGCCAGAGATAAAAGTTCTACTAACCAAGATGCAGTAAAACAGGACGATTGACTTTGGGGAACTTTCCTAGTCGAAGGACTTCAATAGGGATCTGCCACAGCTTTGTAAGTTTTGAAATATTTATTTATCGGTGCAGTAAAATATATACAGATATTATAGTACGTACAGAAAATGGCTGTTGTAGATATGTGATTAGCTTTGTAAACGTATTAAAAATCGTCAATGTAAAATTATATGAAAGGGGGAACTATCTAGGACGAATTTTCACACACCACTCCATGTCTAGTTGACGGTTGTGACCACGGAGATAGCTTGTGACTCTTACCACAAATAAAATATGCAGAAGATGCTCAAAAACATCAGCTTAAGTGTGCCGCATGATGAATGCATCATCAGCAGAGATGTTATTACATACAATTACTGATCATTGAGGCAAATTAAACTTCTTGATGCAATTCTTAGGCCAACTATTACCGATTCTCGCTTTCTTGGGGGAGGATTTTCCCCTTGGGGTCAATGGAATCAATAAATCAAGATGGCATTGATCACTATTATAACAGAGTTATTGATCTCCTAATTGAGAACGGAATCACTCCAATCCATAATGGTCACTGTGAGTCTTTTTTACAAACTTTTTTACTATTCCATAGTTGATTAGATATTACATACTTGGGAATTGTTTAGCACGGGAATAGTGATTGTTGTTGTGATTTATATAGGTAAGTACCACTGGGATTTGCTACTGAATCTTCAAAACACGTACGGCGGTTGGCCCAGCGAAGAATTTTGAACATTTTGCCAATTTCGCCCGATTTGTATTTCGTGAACATGGGGACCGTGTCAAATCGTGTATACCATTTAACGAGCCCTGGGTGATATGATGGCCAGGTTGGGGTCTTGGGACAAAAACTCCTGGCATTCAAGATCCAGCGGAAGCCCCATACAAATGTGCCCACAAGACCATCAAGGCCCATGCACGAGAGTATAGAATCACGCATAAGATGAGTTGAACAGTTTTAAAACTCTTAACATCTACTGCAAACCTCTCATTTCCATCTCTACATTTCGTTTCGTCGTCTTTTATGCTTACTTTGAACATTTCAACAAATAAAGCAATTTGTTGAAGACATCATAATGTTGTAGAACAAAGTGCAATGGTCGTGCTCATAACTCACTTATGATTATGATCATCATTTTGACATTCAACATTTAAAACTTTAAACTGCTTAAAGTTGTTTTGTTTCTCAAAGATTTTGATGTTTAGGATAAGTAAAATTTATTCGATGGGCTATTCCTTGTACTTTCACGGCTCTGAATGAAGGGCAGCAAATCAGCCCGTTAGCAAATTGCGTGCATGGTGCATGATGCTATCTTTTTTCATAGCTTTAGCTAGCTAATAGCATCGGCCTTTCCATTCAAAAGGTGTTGCGTAAAATCAAAACTTATAAAAATTGATTTCATGCAATATCTTTCGAATGAAATGTCCGATCCATCACTATCACACTATAGATAAAATCGTAAGAGAGTTTGCTTTGCTTGGAATTTAGAATATAATGGAATAAGGGGGGTTTGGAGTAAATTCGTTTGTACGCAGGCGCTAGGGACTTATACGTTTAGTGTTTACATTCTAAATTCGTGTTACCAGGCATGCGCGGAAGTTTAACACATTTCAACAGATTCAACACCTACTACGCCTACTAGCATAGCACATGTGCTAGGCTGCCGCTAGTGTTATATAAAATGGAGAGAAAAGATGAAATAGCATTATATTATGTCAAGAAAGCGTCTCAAGAAGAACTCGTTGCATGGAATAGAAGAACAATGCTTTCTCACAAGTATGTAGGTAAGGTAAGTGTAATTTCAGTTGGGTAAGTTGGGTTAGAGGAAAACCAGTAGAAAGTAAATTACCTTGTCTATTTGAGAAATCCTGAAAAAGTAAATCACCCGTTCGATAAAATAAATTGCCCGTGACAGAAAAATGGACGTGAAGCGTGCAAAGGGATTTCTATTGGGTTCGTAATCGCTAAATGTCTGCTATAGACTTACTTAGTAAGAAGGGAGTTACACGGGTAGGTGTGTACAAATATCTCTTTTGTCGAGCACAATGCAGTATTCACTATGCACTAGAATTGCTAAATGGAACCCACCCTTTACTAACCGAACTATTAAATGATAATATCATATCAACGAAGGACTACCTTGTCTCATCAAATACCAAAATCCCAGAAAAGATTTATTGATTTTCACACTCAAGAGTTGATGTCTGTGCGGATTTAGGATGTTTTAATTTGGTGTAGGCTTGTATTAGTCAAGCAGCTATACGGACCACAATAACAAAGTTTTTTGACTGTACACCAAGAAATGTTCCATTTATCTGTAGACATTTTTACAATGAGCATTATCTATTTATGGCCCGAAAAGTTTACAACTGTAGCACGGTGGCAATATCTGCAAAATCAGATTCAGACCTTTTTAATTCATGGAATCATGGATGAAAAACAAAAGAAAACTTTTTTTAATTGCAATTATCAATTGCCAACAAACTTAATGCCAAGGCATCAAAATAAACATGTAATTTCTAATTTAGAACTCCTTTGAAAGCAGAAAGTGCCCCAGAGAGACAAAAAGAAATAAATTTGCCATGGAGGCTGTGAAAGCAAACAAAAAACGTATATGGTGGTCACAATCCAAATAGGAGAGATGAAAAATGTGTCCATGGTATGAAATGACCTCGGAGTAACATTTCAGTCTTAAGTAGATAGTTGGGAGAGGAAGAACGATAATGAGGAATAACGAATTCCGAGAAGAAAAGAACCGCAAACTATAATCCTGGAATTATTCTTATTAAGACTCCGAAGTCGTCTTACTTACATCTTACAATGTCTGTGGGGATTACATTAATCGGGGAAAGACCTTGTATTTGTTTTTGTTGATTGTCTCAAGATTTCCCAAACAAACAATGGTATACGTATTTGTAGCAGTAATTTAAGACGATTTAGTCAGTGGTTTCCTGATTAGCAAAATAAACAATGCAGCTTAGTTGGTTTCACCGATTGAAAAACGCTGTCCTATATCTAAAATATGGCAACCAATAATTGGCCAGAACAAGAAATCTATCCTACTTCAATTAGGTCAAGTCAATAGAGAGTTGGTAATTAAAACAGACACACATGACAATTTTTTAGAGTCTAGTAACAACTTCAACTTTATTGGCCAGCTACGAAAATTACGAAACTCCCCAAATATACACAATTGTCACTCTCTGAGCAGACTGAGCACAGTAAGAGATGACGAGAAATCCCAAACAAGGGAAAAACAATCCACTTTCACCTCTGGTCAGACCAAGCTTCGAATCCGTCAGCACAATTCGATTAGTCTACCACAATAATTCCAGAAATCTACAAGTTCAATTAATTCCTAACCGCCGCGCAGCCAGGCACGCTTACAATAATAATAAAATGCATACCACGGCGTAATAATTACATACGGTTCTCAACATTATTAGTGTTAATTAATAAGGTTTCTAAGAATTTTCTAAGGTTTAGTAAATAGTGACATTATTGTGTATTTAAGAGTAGCATTTACGTGTCTGGGCTAAGGGAAAAAATGAGATGAGACAGAGAGACATGGTATTCACGTAATCTTGGGTCTTACACAATATTTACGTAAGTTTTGCCTAGATCCTCAAGAGAGTAGTAAATATCCACCGGTGGGTTGTTTTATTTACATTTACTACTCAGCCACCTGCAATATACTATTATTGTAAATCTGTATCTCTGTATGTATATATCTCCTTAATATGTATGTCGACTGTTAAAGATAATTAAAAAGGCTGGAGGGACGGGGAGATTGAAACGATATAAATAAATTCCCTGTTGTTTGTTTTGGTTGGACAACTGTCCGTGAGTTGAATTCTGTAAATGGAAAGTGTCGCTGAAGAAGCAAGATTGGATGAACATATTGAAATGGGATTGTTTGAAGCGAAAAGCAAAAGATAGTTGTGAAAGAACGGAAACAGATCAATGGAGCAGTGGTTAGACTTTCCCTGGGTTTTCTTTTTTCAAAAATGTGTATTAGAAATTCTGGCGGAGTACACAACAGAGTGAGCATATTCATGCATGAACAGTGAACCGAGGAAAATGGTAGCGGGGAATATACGTATGATAGGCACTAGAGCAGGGAAAGTGTAGAAATAATAGAATATAAACTCTGACCTTTTCCATGTTATCGTAACATTTGAAGTCATCTGTTTCAGAGGAGATAGACATGGTGAACGTTTGGTTCTCTTGAGCGAAGCGAAGCCGTGCGTCAGAATGAAGCCGTAAATTTCAGCAGAGCTCTCTTAAAAGTAGGTGTTGTTCAAGAAAAAGTGGTAGTTGGTCGTGAATCGGAAATTTTAGGAGGTCGCCCGCTGAGGTAGGAATGTATTGCCGCAGATCCGTCCGTCTCCTCTCCTGCAGACTACGAATTGAAATGGAATGGATTTGATTCGGAAAACTTGGTGGAAACACAAATTAGGAGCGTAGAACAAAGTAGAGGAAGGAAATTAGGAAAAGTCAAGACAATTCAAGTCTAAACAAACAAACAAGAAGTAAAAGCTATAGAGAAAGTAGCGAAATGTAACGGAATGCCCGGAGTAAGTAACACGGAGTAGGTAATTGTATGCACCCAGAGAGAGGGGGAAGGGGGATTGGGCTAATCAAATAGAAAAGCAGTACCTACTGTAGGTAGCTCCTTTTGCTTAACGAGAAGTGGCTGATTGTGAGTGAGTGAGTGACGATGAGAGTATTATTGTTGAGTCGAATGGGAGCGGAAGGAACTCTGTCAGATCTACTGAGTCTACTGGAGTCTCCGGGAGTTAGCAGTAGTCGGAGGATAAAAGAATGTAACTTGCACGGACCGATCTATCATGTATTATAGGTATGTATCCAGTTTCACCACCGCCACGACTACTTATCCGTGTACAGAGCAGTTATGGAGCGGGTGTTCCGGGTATTGTGTAGCCAGTGGTGGAGAGACAGCGGAATTGACAAGTCGCTTAAGGAGCGGAGAGAATGAGTCTTGGTGAAGTGAACATGAGCAGACAAGACAACAGACTCAGTCAGTGAGACAGAATCTTCTTGGGCCTTCAACTCGGATCTACAGGCAGGGATAAGCTGATCAGGATCCACACACCTTAACCGACTGATTGTCTGATCTCACTCAGTCACAGTCAAGTCACATTCGCCAGAGTACTATCTTATGTAACCGAAAGTAACGTCCTTCTCTTAGCCAAATTATCCCACTCTGCCGAAATCTCTAAACCTATATGTATATACCTACATAATATAGCCCAACCAAGGCCTACCTACACACCATCCACTTAAATATAACTAAAAGGGTGCTGCCTCTTTAAGTACTACTACTACATATATCTCATGATGTGCACTGTGTACTGATCTATAGTGTATAGAGCATATGCAACACAAACATCTACGGAAAATCAACAGTATCTCTTTATATTGGGAATCTTTAGGTATATGACTAGGATTACTCTCTCTGTGTCTCTAACATAAGTGTGTGAGTATAATATTATGGAATTTCTAGCTCTTCAGTCTCTTGCCCTGGTTCTCCTCTGCCACGCTACAGAAAACAATTTTCGCTAAATGGAAAAATGTGTGCATTACATGCAATGAGAAAATATTTGAGAGGGCGGTCCAAGTTTGTCTCTACACAATTTCTATATGAGCATAAATATTGTACAGGTACATCACATACGCAAACAGAACTGCGGTAATAAACACACTCGCAGAAATATCTTTGCTTTTACTACTTTCCACGGCTTATCATCAATGCATGTGCATAACCATAGTGCCCCAAAGCTATAAGAATAACTGACGGAGCTGTATAAAATACACCCATGAGGGATATAGCAGACATTAAATTACTCAAATTTAAGTCTATCATTTATTAGTGCTAGTAAAATCGCTCCCTTTTAACTCAGCACATATTCCGCTGATGATGTTAAAAATTTCCGAATGGAAGTATCAAGTAGTGGTTAGGTAGTAAAACCTTTGACAGCCACGCAGTTCAACTGACATGAATACCCTTCTTAATAATGAATGTTGGAGATAGACTACTAGTGTGTATCTAGCTAAATTCTAAATAACTACCGTAATCCTTTCTCCAAAAATCAATATTCTATTATTAATTAAGTCTCAGACTTCACTCGGATACTTGTCGTTTGGCTTTCCTCATTGTCAACTTCCCGACATGACAAAACTTAGTTTGGAACGAAACACTATCATTAACAAAATGCTAACTCACTATTATGTGAAATCTAATAATTTATGAATCGTATACATGTCAAAGTATTGGCTGATTGGCTGAACAGTTTAGCATTTTATTCCAAGTCAAAGAGTTAAGTTTGCATTAAGTTGCTCACAGTTTCTTCCCATCACCTTCCAAGTTAACAATGGCTATCAATTTAAATATTAAAAGAATGAATATTTGATTTTAATATGTTCAGTCTTATAATCAGTTTTCCCCTGGGAAGTGTACTCTGATCTACTAACAGTATACATAAGTAATAAGTAGGTATAAAATATCTGTCTATGCATTAAATCAAGAACCTTGGTTAGAAGTATTTCGCGAATGCATGAAATCTGATATATTACAGGTACTTAGTAGATACTATTAGGATAGTGCTCGCATTTGGTAAGCTAATGCCGATTGCAATCAACCTAGTGTAAATATGCAATAAAATATAACGTAGTACCTTAGTATGTTTAGATAAAGATATGGGTTCAATTATTACAGGTATTAGGAGGGTAACTTTATCCGAATCCCAATGCCTGGATATAGCATATTGTAATACTTTGTGCAAACATTGACAGAGGGAAAGTAGCGAGAAGAATTATAGGAACCTTTTTAGTGTAGCTTGCAGAGGACAATGTGGAGCCGTTTCTCACAGAGCCTAATAGTACAAGTGATAAAGAAGAATGTATGGTTAGGTCGAGTATGGTGTGGGTGGAGGTGTGTAACAGTTCGGACACAAACTTACGACGTAAGATTGTTTTGCTACAATGCGCAATAGTTTCCGATGGTGGGAATGATGCAAGGTCGCTCTGAGAGTCTGGTCATAGATATAGGGAAAATAAACAAAAACATTGTAGTCGATGTTTGTTTGGGTTTCTTTGAACTTAGGATGTGTACTTTCTCCCTCGACATGTGTATTAGGTCCACTGTTTACTTAGCTACTTAAGTTGTCTGGTTTTATGTCGTAATTACAGATAGGGCAATAGATACATTAAGTAAGTAGGTAGGTTACTAGGTGTGTCTAGTTGAGGATGGCAAGACGTAGGAGACTCGACGATTGCAGTGTTATTGTGTGAAGAGAAAGTCTAGAATTGTGTTGTGCTTTCTCTTTATTAGCCTTCTTTCCCTTGTCTTATGCGTCTGTCAAATATGCAAGATTTATGCGGAAAATCTGTAGTCTCATGTAAAGCCCTAAGTGTAATACACTTCACTTGACGTCTGAAAGTATTTGTAGTAGAAAAGTGGTTTGGTGGGTTTTGCTAGTGCTACTTGGAATGTATGGAGGTGCTTGGGTATATAAGCATCAACTCATTGTCAGTCTTGGTGCTTGACATTACTAAAAGGCGAGGAACGTGAGTTACGATTATAAAAAGGGTTCTTCCATTACAATATTCTCTTTTATTCCATCTATGCCGCGTCCCAGAGGACGGCGGGAGGGAGGAGAGCACTTACACTCTCTATAGACCTGTCTATTAGCACACGCCGCTACCAATTGCATCTCATATACCGAAGCTAAATAACTACCATCTATTATGAATGCAAGTGCAATATTCTGAGCACAGCTCCCTATAACTCTCGATGTAGCTAATGTACTAAATAGTGCACTTACTTTCACTGGAAACAAGATCAAATCAAGAACACACACTACTCCTTGGACAAACCAACTACATAAACGCTTTTTATGCTTCTAGCACCAGGACGTCTACTTTTGAAATCAACGAAATGTCTGAGAGACTGAGAGGTAGTGAGAGGTGAGGAAAATTTCTTTTAAGTGTCCAAAGAAAGAGCAAATCGGCGAGGATGGCAACTCACTGACGACTTACCTAGGTATCTTGAGGTTCACACGAAACAACACTGGCTTGAACTGACTTGACTTGACGCCACTGTGACAACATGAACCGACGATTGTTACTCTGTAACTACGAATGCACAAGTAAGCAGAATTATTTGAGAGACACAGAGAAAGAGGAGGGAAGCAGTTCAAGAGACACGTTCAAAGTCACGGCTGCGCAGAATTCGACTTTCTTTACTTTCCCCTTTAGCTTTCCTGAAAACAGATTTGGGCTCCTTTCCCATGTGATGCATTCGCATTCAAGACGTAGCGAGCAACTTAGCTATCTGTCTATAGCTACACCTTCTAAGACATTCTAGCTACATGTGCGTTCGTAACTAACTCCTTTGGCTACTCTAGTTAGCTACTCAACGGAAAAGAACTCGTCTTCTCTGACCAGACCATCAGGAATCCCGACCAAAACCAAGTCGACAACTTTTCACCTACGCTTCAAGCCGTCTTCGTCCTCCTAACTGAATCCTCTCTGCTTCGCTTTCCTCGACTTAGCCGTAAATTCTATTCCACACTTCTTGCCTCTTTCTCACAGAATTCTCTAATCTTACTACCAACCAGACACCAGCAACGAAACAAAACTTCTATTCTCAACTCTCTATTATACCTACTGCGTACCTACGCTAGGGATACGCCAGGACGACTGCCATTCAAGATACATCTCATTCTATTGTACTCCATACCCACATTACACACAGAATGCCACAGATAAAATAAACCAAACGACGTCACACAACCCATCATCTCGACTCTTTCTTCACGAAAGACACTTTCTTCTTCTATTGCCAGGTTATATTTTTATTATTTAACATTAAATTCTCAGACCATTAAATTATGGAAAGTAGCCACGCTACAATTATAAATTTCTAATATTATTGCATGTAAATACCAACCTAACATGTGAATTATAGTTACCTATTTTTCTACTAGGCACATTAACAGGGCAACGAGTCCCCCTAGACATAGGATTGGCATT
The DNA here is from genome assembly GCA_019776445.1 of Tomocerus maximus. Lineage (NCBI taxonomy): Eukaryota > Metazoa > Arthropoda > Collembola > Entomobryomorpha > Tomoceridae > Tomocerus > Tomocerus maximus. The sequence continues at coordinate 707 of JABASH010005352.1, read as the reverse complement.
TCTTCACCCGAACGAAATCACGGAATTCAGAAATGAAGAAATCCGTGTATGAAATCGTAAATTTCAGAGATACAACTCTGAAAAACTTTAGAACGCCGAACTATGAGACTTTCTTCTATTCTTCCTACACTCGTTGTACATTCCAGAAATTGCTTGGGTTGTCTGCTTTGAATAAAGCAGAGCATAGCGCATTGTACAACGATCTTTCAGAAACTATCAGTCGAAACCTAAGTCGAGAAGCGGCATGAAGAAATCAAGGTTAGGTCTGGAGAATTTTTTTATTTGTGTTCTTCACAACTATCTGTAATACATAAGACATCTGTCACAGTCAATCTTCTCCTTGATCAATGTATGTAATGCAGGTTGTTATATTAAGGACGAGAATACTCATACTAACTAATCGATACTGAAGCAGTTCTTTAATTACTTTTGGACCCAAAGAAAACGGTAACAGGAAAGAATCTCCCCGAGAAAAAATCTCCCCAGCGAAAAAATCTCCCCGAGAAAGAATCTCACGGGAAATAATCTCCCCGTGAAATAATCTAACGGGAGAATCTCCCCGTGAAACAATCTCCCGATAAAAATTTCTTTAACTTGGATATTTGAGAGAGACATTTTTGTGGAACTTCAGTAGAATTTTGCATTTGTACTGTAAAAACGTCATTAATATTCAAAATTGCTGTACCAAAACTAAACTGTTTGTCCAT
>JABASH010005351.1:0-12268 GCA_019776445.1 Tomocerus maximus | reverse complement strand
GAAAAAGAGTGGTAAAGAATGATAAAGAGAGCCACTCTTGTACTCAAAAAAGAGAATTGAGAGGAGCCTACGATCTCTGGATCGGTCAGTTGATTTTCAACTTTGACATTTGACCATGTCACAATAATCAATAATAATAAAATTGCATTATGATTTGGTTAAAATAATGAATGAATAAGAGCAAATCATGTTATTGTGCAAAATATATTATAAGCGAACATACTTCCAGCACCCCACATTGTCAATAGCTGTTGATTTATCTAACTTCTGTTCTGTACTCTACCCGGAGAACTGACAGTTGTTGAAGACTTTTCGGTTAAAAATGTTCGGTTGGAGGCTAGTAAGTGACAAAGAGATGTATAAAAGATCGAAGAAAAGTCGAAAAACGTAATCTCAAATCGAAAAGTCTTAGACAAGAGCAAAACCCGCTTTTGTGTTAAACTTACCTCCCTAGAAAATACAACAAATCAGCCGATCGGAATTTTGAATTGAGAGAAACACAGCGATACAATAACACAGCAAAGTACTGTTCTATAGAGCAAAACCCGCTTTTGTGTTAAACTTACCTCCCTAGAAAATACAACAAATCAGCCGATAGGAATTTTGAATTGAGAGAAACACAGCAATACAATAACACAGCAAAGTACTGTTCTATCTGCTCTGTATATGAGTAGATATTGATGAGAATATAATGCCAAGAGTAGATACCGTAGATGATATTGATATATCCCGTTTCCGTCCGGTCCCGTACGTACTATAAGCTTGTTCGTATTTCGTATGCTAGGTCGCTCATTCTAAAAATTCAATTTTTTGCATTGCAATGAAAGTTGCACAGTACACCAACACAAACAGCAGAGAGATAAGTCGATTAGTAATCCTCTGCCGCTGACTGAAGAGTTACGGAATTTTAGAATGTACAGCATAAGAGAACAGGAATTATTGGTCTATTCAACTTTTAGGTCATCATCATCCCCGTAAGTAATTCTGTAATTTGGCAAAATTTTTATAAAATTCTGTTTTATTGCTAAATGATTATTTTATGTAGTTAGTACGTTGGTTTTGGTAGTGGTAGTCGTTTTAACTGAGCATCGATTTTTAAATATTGACTGACTGGTATTTCAGTAGGACTACTTTGGAATTTTGTGTTGCTGGAGATTACACCAAAGAGTAAAGACCTTATGGGACAGAGACAACGGATATTATGGATGGATATTTTAATTTTCAACTTTATTTTTGATTACAGCCTTCAGAAGTGAGGAGGTCGTTGCCAGCCAGCAGAGTAGATCGGCCATTTAAAAATAGCAATGGTAAGGTTTCACTATTGACTATCTCTTAATTATTTTCCATTTGGAATGACGTAGAAGTAACGACGTAGTGTAGGACTTATGTATAATATCTTTGAAATACAGGGAGACGATCCACCCTATTTGGCAGTTGGCACTGAGGTCAGTGCGAAATACAAAGGAGCGTTTTGTGAAGCGAAAATTCGTAAAGTTGTTCGCATAGTGAAGTGCAAGGTAATTTGATAACCAAATGTCCATGCATAAATGTTGCCTAATCAAAATTCCTTTTCGACAAAAAGCGATGTATATACCTTACATCCCATTTTGTTTCCACTTCTAGGTTACATTCAAATCAGGTTTAGGAACCACATTAGTTTCGGATGACCAAATTAAGGGGACTCTAAGAGTTGGGGCCAATGTTGAGGCCAAACATGCTGAAAAAAATCAGTTTGTAGACGCAACAATTAATAAAATTCAAGATTGTAGCCAATATACAGTTGTTTTCGATGATGGGGACATAACTACACTAAGACGATCTGCACTCTGTCTAAAAAGTGGACGTCATTTCAATGAAAGTGAAACTTTGGACCAGCTTCCCCTTACCCATCCTGAACATTTTAGTAATCCTGTTGTAGGAGGTCGTCGTGGAGTACGTCGTCGCAACATAAAGTAACCAATTATAAAAGGTTTTATCTTCAGGGTTGATTAACTCTGATTCTAATCTGTATTAGTAAATGAAAATGGAATGGCTTGTTTCAGTACTGATAACGACAAAGAGGACAGCAGTGACGATGAAGACGTCCCAGCTAAAAAAGGACGAAAGAAAAATGATAGAGAGCCAGATATGGGGAAAGTGGTTTGCGTAGAATCGACTGACAAAAAGAAAACTAAAGACTCTTGGTTTCCTGCTTTAGTTGTTAGTCCATCTGCACAAGAAACTGTCAGAATTCGTACTAAAGATGATTATCTTGTTAGATCTTTTAGAGATGGAAGATAGTAAGACTTTAAATATATTTTATATAATTTCCTGACGTGCATCTGTAGTTGTAATTGTTATCTAAATGTAAATCACAATTATTTCTTTCGAACTTGTTAGTGAAACATACAGCATATTTTAAAATTTGTGATGTTTACCTATAATAGCTACCAGCCGCAGTTGCACATACAATTAGTATTTCATGATGTCGGCTGTGTATTTAACCTCTGTAATTTTCTCCTAGCTATACTGTTCCGAAAAAAGAAACTAAAGATTTTAAAGAAGTTGCAGATAAATTGGAATCAAATTCAAATGTTTTACGCACAGGTAATGAAATGAGTAAATTTAAGAAAACTGAAAGTCAAAAAGTGGAATTTCCCTTTGTTCATATTATGTGATGGTTACATACAACGAAAGAAGTTGTTTTCTTTTTGTAGTATCCTCCATTTACCTTCCCCACCGCCGCCTTTGCGGAGTAAATTGTTAATGATTTTAAAATACATTTTGGATGATACATTATAAATATAAAGGTCAATATCAAGTTTTGAACGAATTCCATCATTAAAATTTGGAAAATCTTAGCCGATGATTTTGCTATGAACAAAGTCTACAAGCTGTATATTAGCTGTGTTGGTGATATTCTATATTATGCTACTTTAGGAAAATTTTCAGTGATATTATTATTATAATTGGTGTAAATTCCATGATTCACTCACAGCTTTGTTAAATTCACTGTCCAATCCATATCCATTGAATTATTTTCTTGCAAAAGGAAAACGTGTATAACCTTTACCTTTTTATGAATTAAAGCTGTAGAAAAGGCAACAAATTATCTCGAAAAAAATGAACTGCCGCCCCACTGGGACCGAGACATTCTTTTTGGGCAGGGAAATACAGTTAACGAAGAGAGTAATAACAGTGATGAACAGCAATCTGATTCTGATGTAAAATAATTAATATTTATCTAAATTATTTAATGGAAATTATTATAATTATTTTTTATATTATTTTTTATAATTTTTAAGAGTTCAGAGGATGATACTACAGAAGAAAAAGACAGGTTTGTGGCTCAGCTGTACAAATTTATGGACGATAGAGGTTCGCCCATAAATAAAGTACCTCTCGTCTGCAATAAAGATTTAGAATTATATAAGCTTTATAAAATTGTCAAAACATTCGGGGGCTACAATAAAGTAACTAATGGAAGCCAATGGAAATTAGTTACTATTAAAATGGGATATGGTAATATGCCTAGCACATCGACAATAAATCTTGTAAAGCAATCCTATAAAAAGTAAGCAGCTGAAATATTAATTATATACCTTTCTAAATACCAATTGAGTCACAGTACACATCACAACAACAAGAAAACGCTAATAGTTTGCAAAATTTTCAAAAAATTTAAAAAATGTCAAAATTTTTTTTCAAAAAGTTAAGAGATACACCACGTAGAGAACGTTTTTGCGAAGATAATAAAAAAAAATCCTATTAAAATCGGACATCTACTTCGCGAGTAAATCCAGGACTGAAAACCCGCCATAACCCCCTTAACGGGGGATTTTTAAAAAAAGTATATTTCTGTAAAACGTTTTTGTATTGAGTAGATTAACTTCCTAAAGTTTCATACTCAGACGTGAAAACTTCTTCCCGACCCAGAAGGTCTCTTGTACTGTGACTCAATTGCAATGAAGATTTTATCAGTGAATAATTTTTGTTGATGAAATAATTTGATATACTCTTTTTATTCAATGACCATAGGTGTGTTTATCATTATGAAGAATTCAATCGAAAGTTGGGCTGCACAATGAATTCTCGAGCTGTTCCAACAACAAAGTCTCGGTCTAGTCGCCAATTCTTTAGAGAAAAACATGCATCTGGGTCAACTAAAGATATGAAGAAGGATGAACCAGAAGAAACGGCGAAGAAAGAGGAGGAAAAGGACAAAAAGTCTGTTAGTAGCGGTGATGTTGAAACTGAGCCGCCGGTATCAGATTCCGATACTAAAAAGTCAGAGCAGCTAGAAGACTCACGACGATCTAGAAGCCGACAAGAAAGTCGTTCAAGAACTAAGGAACCCGAAGAAATTCCTGAAAAACAGCCAAAAACCCCTATAAAAAAGAAAAGAGTTTCACTAAAGGAGAAAGAGAAGGAAGCTGTGAAAGAAGAACCATCTTCTCCTGCCGTAGTTCCTAAAAAGGGAGGACGAGGAAAGAAAAAGGAAACGGAAGAAGAAACCGAAAAGTCTGAACCGGAGGAAGTTTTAAATCATATAGCAGACAATGTGCTTGTAGATGTTGGACATAAGCTTCTAGTTTACTATGGTCCTCAATCCGAAAAGAAAGTTGTTTATGAGGCTAAGGTAGACAATGATTTTGTGATAACTATTTTAATTTTACGTGCAATTTTAGACATTGTATAATGTTTAGGATCAAGCAAATATTTTATTTATTAGTTTGTTGCTTTTCATTCTAAAACCGTTATAAATCACCGTGATAATTTTAAACTTGATATTTGTGTTAGGTACTGAAAACAAATATGAAAACCAAAAGTTTCCTTGTGCACTACACCGGTTGGAATACGAGATACGACGAGTGGATTAAACGAGGTCGTATCTCTGAGAATCTTACATTTAAACCTGACCAAGGCAAACCAGCACAAGGAAGAGGTCCTGCTGGCTACGCCGAAACCACTGAAAGTGAATCAAGCAGCTCTACCAAAGCGTCCACTAAGTCCCCGAAGAGAAAGCCGCGAGCTATTCCGTCTACGCCAACAGCTGCAAGTGGAACTAGAAGTAAGTCTGGCATTTCGAGACGTAAGAGATTTTCAGGGGAATCTGAAATTATCAAGCGAAGAAAAACACGGCAGAAGTCTGATCAAGGTAAGAAAATGCACAGGTAGCTAATATTGATTTATATCTAATTGGGACACTAATCGTTATGTACAAATGTTTTTGTTTCTTAGTGGTGGTGATTCCATCTGTTTCTGGAAGTGACAACGAATCTTCAGATTCTGAGGACAAAGCGGTTCCAATAGTGTCGACACCTCCCAGTTCTGTTAGTTCTGCGTCTTCAGCGCATGTTTCTAAAGGGGGAAACCTGGAGAAACGAAATGAAGACGACGATGCCTCCTCCAGCAGTACTAGCAGCAGTAGCATAATTAAACTAACGAAGGATAATGGGGAGAAAGACAAGGATAAGCAGAATCAAGTGATTGATCTGAATCAAATAAGGTCGGAAATGAAAGGACTTGATAAAATGGTGAAGTCCTCCGCCACTCCTACACCTCCAGCTGCACCCACACCCCCTCTGGCTGTATCGGAACTGAAGTTGGATATATACGACTTCCAGGACGATACTATCGATGCCCCTAAATTGAAAATGTTTGCTCCCCGATCACCCGATAAAAAAGAAGAAAAGTCCGAGAGCGTTACTCCAGTGAAGCAGGTAGTGTCTCCGGACATTGTGGATCAAGGGAAGGAGAGGGAAGCGCTGCGCCAGGCGGCGGAAGCTGAAAAATCTGCCTCAGTTGCAGAGGCCAAAGACAATATCAAGTCGGAATCAATGCCCGATGCAGACAAAGTAAAGGAAGAAGTTTCTCGTCCGCTCACTCCAAAAGTTACTGACACAGAAACAGCTAACCAGGCGACTGAATTGCAAACTCCGGGAGAAAAACCATCCGTTGCTGCTTCCAGTTCAACTCCAAAAGTAAAGACAAGTACACAATCAGCTCACATTTTGAAAGTGACCACTTCGGCTAAATCGAAAGGGAATTTGTCACAAACTCCTCGACAGCGATCACCAGTTGCCGCAGTGGCTCATCCTCCTCCACCTCCTCTGGTTCACAGTAGTGGTGTAATCGTCACTGCAAAATCAATGGTACATTCGTCTTAATTCTATCAGTTCACCTCATTTGCTTTCCTTAGACACCTCATTTTATGATTTCGTTACAATGTTTTAAACCCGATCCAATTTAAATATTGATATTAATTTTTCATTTATTAAATTTTTACTTACTTTCTCGGTTTTGATTTAATTAACATTAAAATTGTAATTTTTAGACCGCACCTTTGGTACAAGTGAGACCTCCGATGCTGATACAAAGACCCCCTGCTTCTTTGGCTACAGGCTCACTTGTACGCCTGGCTGTCCCAGGCACTCAAGAAATTCCTGTTCGACTACCTGCTAAAGTTGAAACGGTTGCAGCTCCGCCCTCGACATCTTTAAAGACAGAGGGAAAAGCCGGGTTATTCTCAATGAAGTCACAGGAGATTCCTCATCCAGCTCAGGAGGCAAGTGATGTTTTGTCAACATCCCCCCCTACAGTGGCTACGGTGGTCGAGCCTAAAGAAGCTGGTCCTACAAAAATATTAGCGACTACACCGAATCAAACAGTTTCTGAACCAGTGGCTAAGCCCACATCCTTCACTCCTAAAGTTGGGTCTGTTGGCAAAGAAAAGAAACATGTTGTCCTTACTCAAATAATTGACAGCACGGTTGCAATGACTTCATCATTAGCGTCCTCTCAAACACCTGCGACACCTGCAAGCACAACTGCAAAGAAGAAAAAGAAAGAGGTCATCAGTAAAAAGTTTGTAGAATCTGATAGTGACTCATCGAAAGAAGCAGAATCTCCTAAAAAAGTTATTAAAAGACGACAGCGATCCGAGACTCCCAAAAAAGGTGCACCTCCTGCAAAAAAGAAGAAATTGGATCTGACAGAAGGACGTAAACCTGTCACAAAGACAACACGCGCTGTCAAAGGCCGTCCTCCAAATAAAAAGAGTATACCAACTACTTCGGCAAAGACAGAAACCGAGAAAACCCGATCACTTCCAGTACATGCCGCCGATGAGCAATCTGAAAAGGTACACACTGAAAATATTGAGGAAAGGGGGCCAGATGCTGGTGCTGTAAGCCCAGATATTGTCGCCGAAAGAGTTTCCCCGGTGAAACACGAAAAATATTTGGAACGTCTGGAAAAACATGTGGACAAAGAAAAGGCGCTAGACAATGTGGAAAAAGAAGTAGGACCTAAGCAGAGCAAGCAAATGGAGAAGAAAGAGAAAGACAGAGAAAATGCTGAAAAGGAAGCTGGTTCGAAGCTTATTAAGCACATAGAAGACAAAGATCAAGTTACAGAAAACCTTGAAAAAGATATATTGGTGATACCCAAACAAAATAAACAGAGTTTGGAAGAAGAGAAACCCATTGCCCAGGTAGAGAAGCCAGCATCTGAAGTGGAGAAGAAATGCAAGGTTCCAGAAAAGAAAGATGTTGAAAAATCCTTGGATAAAAAAGATAAAACCGGTGAAAAGACTGCAGAAAAGAAAGAAAAGGTTGTTGAAAAACATGTTGAGAAGAAAGAAAAGAATATTGACAGAAAAGAAAAGACCATTGAGAAGAAAGAAAAGAACACCGAGAAAAGTGTGGAAAAGAAAGAAAAGAATGCTGAGAAACATGTGGACAAGAAGGACAAGAATGTGGAGAAACATTCCGATAAAAAGGAAAAGACGACTGAGAAAATACTGGATAAGAAAGACAAACCGATGCAAAAGACAGATAAAAACATAGAGAAGAGTGAAAAAGGTGCTGGAAAGAAACATGTTGAGAAAAAAGACAAAAAGGCGGAAAAGGCTGTGGAGAAAAAAGAAAAAAGCTCGGAAATTGAAAAGAAGATCGACAAGAAAGAAAAAGGTTTTGAAACGGAAAAGAAACTAGAAAAAAGAGAAAAGATTATAGAGAAAGAAAAATCTGTCGACAGGAAAGAAAAGGAAATCGAAAAAGATAAAGGAGCTGAAAAAATTGAGAAGTCAACTGAGAATTTGGAGAGAAACGTCGATAAGGGCAAAAGTGTAGACCATTTGGAGAGGATTGGAGAGAAAGTCAAAGAAACTGTGCAGAAACACGAGAAATTAATTGATAAGCCGGCAAAACATATAGAAAAACAAGGAAAGAAGTTCGAGAAAACTAACAAGTCCACCATAGAGAGAGCAACTAAGCCAGATAAATTGTCAAAATCTTTTGAAAAACAGAAGCTTTCTGATAAATTGATTAAAACTATTGAGATTGATGTGTCAGAGAAGTCCTCCAAGCCATCGGACAAACAAAGCAAGGAAAGCGAAAAGTTGACTAAGCAGTCTGAGAAGCGGGAAAAACTTCCAGAGAAACAGGCAGCTAAAAAAGAAATTAAAAAAGACAGAGAAAGCCTTATTGTTAGTAAAAATGAACCAGGACAAACACCTGCTTCACTGGAGAGTAAAATCAGTGCTGACAGTGACGTTGCAATGAAAAAGTCTTGCGAACAGCTTCCTATTAAAGAAGAGAGTAAAAATGTGGGTCTTCCTATCAAAGTTGAAAGCAATTTGCCGGAGCTTCCTCTGATGAATCCTTGCAGTATTGACTTAAGCGGCAGTGCAAAAGCTCTTGAAAAAATTCCAATACTTCCGACAATTTCAGTGACTATCCCTTCAAAAGTTATGTCCCTTAATTTGGTAGATTTAGCCGATAAGAAAATTGAAACCCCAACTATGTTTTTCACTTCTAAAGCTGTTGACATTAATTCTGGGAAAACAGAAGTAAGTGCAGCCCATGAATCGTCTCCCTCCTCTCCATTATCAGTAGAGAAGGAAGTTCCGATGTCATTAGTTTCAGACGAAGTTATTGCCAAATCTCCTGAACCTGAAAATGAAGACGAGATGGAGAATTTGAAACTTAAAAGTTCAGAAAAACAAGAAACTCCCGTACAAGATGATTTGCCTTGTGGTTTACTTCTCTGTGAAGAAATTATACCCGGAAGTCCTGCGGCAGGCGATGACTCTTCTAGATTTAGCTTTGAAGACGAATTAAATGAAGAGAAAACGAGCAAAAGTACCAGTAAGACAATTAATGTAGCGCAGTCCAAACCTGTTGAAGACCCTGTTGTTGAAGATGTCACAAATACAAGATTTGTAGATGAAAAACCAGAACAGGAGGTTAGAACGGAAGGTGTACCCGTGGAAGACAAACATACGAGATCATTGATTCTCGAAAAGGAAGAAACTAATAAATCCGCGAGTGAGGAACAAAGAAATAGCTTTAATACGCAACAAGACACTCCGCAATCAATAGAGACAACCCCACCAATGACTCCAGAAATCGCATCTGGTAGCAGCATATCATCGGGATCTCCTCGAATGTAAATTATATTTAAACTTATTTTTGAAAAAAAATTGCAACTTTATTTTAACCTATTGATTTTCTGCAGTGATTTAGGTAGCCAGTCTCCACTTGCTGCGCGTGGAAGTAGCAAGTCTAAAGAATCTTCGGATGGTGATGAAGACATATCGGAATTTCCTAAGGGCAATGATAATGACGGTACCTCACACTCTGAATTTAATTTAATGCTTAAGCTATTACCTCTATTACGTAACTATCATTTTCTTATATTTATTTTCTCATAGAAAATTAAATGTTTAATTTTAAAATGTAACAGATAATTATCTTTCGAACGAGACTGGAGGAAAAACAAGTAAGGCTTCAAATTCGTCGATTGCATCATCAACGAAAAGAACACGGTTAAGTGAACCAAGGAATTCAAGAAATATCAGCCCTCCTGCTAAACGTAGGCGTATAATACGACGAAAGTCTCCTGAAGAAGTTGTAAGATCATATCCTTATCGGGGCAGATCATCCACAGGCAGAAAATCTCAAACTGGTTAGCAATGAAATTAAGTATTCCACCTTTAGGTTATTAATAATTGTCTTAGACAAAGCCTTTAACTGTTGATTTTGTACAGGCTCATCAAATGATAGTCAGGACCATCATAAAGCAATGCCACCACCACCGCCTATTAATCTGGGTCGACCACCTAGATCATCAAGGTTTAATTTCATTCCAGAATTAGGTAAGATGAAATTGTCCGCATTATTTCAATTTCAACTAATTCACATTTTCTTTCTTTATTACCTTGTTAACATTTTCTGTAACTGTTATAGATGCAAGTATGGACTCGGAGCAACGAATTGAATTAATTAACCAAGCTATTCAAGATTTGCGAGAAAAGTATATCTCTGTGAAGTCGGAAATGTTGAGCTTTGAACGTCGCAGAAAGCGTTGGAAGCGACGAGAGCGAGAAAAGGGTAGGAAAACACGGAAAAACAAAACTGAGTTTAGCGGATAGCCCAGGCGGAGGGGGAGAACCCCAAAATGCCAACACCTTTTTGCCAACACCAGAATTATATATGGTTAGGTATGTTAAGTTAGGTTAGAATAGGTTATAGTGTTGGAAAAAAGGTGTTGGCATTTTGGGGGTGATTCTGAGGCTATAATATTGTGGCATCTAGAGATTAAGTTTTTATTAATTATATAATTTGTGATATATCAGCTGTTGCGGAACGAGCTGCCAGACAGGAAGCTAATCGACTAAATTCGTGACGACTGGCTCGGGTTATGAGATAATGGAGTTACAGATCATAGTTACAGAAAGTGACTGAAGAATGGAAAGAAGATTTCTAGCAAGTTTTGTTTACCACAGAATGTTTTCTTACTAGGAATAATAATACAATATTTTATTATTTAACAGCTACCTATGTTTTTGTTTCAACTGTATTTCTAATCGTGACGTGACTGACACGATTGTAAACTGTTATAATTCATAACATTTTCTATGTCTACATCGTCTTAATGTTTATGTTAATATGTTTGACATGCACACTTATGTGGATGTATAAATGTGTGGTAAATCTCAAGTAAATTTGATCATATTATGATATAAATAATATACCTTTTTTCAATTTGCATAAAATTCGATGTGCATTTTTTCATGTTTGGGACTTTGACCTTTGCCTATATTTTGGTCTTTTCGTCTTCATCAATTTAATTTTACGCCCACGTCTTCGTCTGTTTGGCCTCATCTGTGTATGCCACAGGTGGGGATGTTGCTATGTATAGCTAATAAAAACTTCGATAGTGAAGTTAACCAAGTGGATACAGGGGCCCGCCCGGCTGGAATGAAAATTGCTAGCATTACGAATGAATAAAATCGTCTTGTTCTGAGCAGTGTTCGATTTTATTCGGCTAAAAAGTATTTTGACCAGCCAGCCGGCTAAAATGGCTCATTCTCATTGTAAAAAACTCATATATGTGAAACCTCCTTGGTTTATAGTCCAAACTTCAAACCAAAGTGTATAATTAACTCATAAAGTAACAATGAAAATGAAACATAATTTAAAAAATCAGTAAAATCGTAAAAAACAACTCAGGAGGGGAAATACGCTAACCTCCATTAGGCTGAATTAAATTCAGGCCCCCCGGCCCCCCTCCATTGGACATTATTTTTCGATTTTTGTTGAAATTCCAATGCCTTTCATAACATTAGTAATCGTAGATTTGTCGGTTTTGAACCAGGTTGCGTTTTGTCCGGACAAAATTTTTGTTGTCCAGGATGAAATTAGTTTTATCCATGGACGAAATTAATTTTGTCCCGGACGAAATGGATTTTATCCGGAAGAAATTAGTTTTGAACTTGTGGGGATATCTGGCCTCTGTATTGAGGTCTAGCAAGCCCCCAGAAGGGATGAGTGTGACGAACCGTTTTGTCAAAGCTAACCGTTGCCACGTAGTAGGCTTCTTGATATTTCGTAATGGTAACATGGTAACTGACTGACTACTATTTCATTTAGTAGTCCCTGGGTCGGGTCAGACTAATAAATTCCTTCGTTCGGATCATGATTTTATGCAATATTCGAACTTTTTTTTAGAAAAATTGTATCTAGTCCTAGATTACTAGACCTACAGACAAGTGTGGCACATGCCTGGAACGGCAATATGTTTCTCTTCAAAAGCCCGATAGAACATTTCGCATTTAGTCCTCTGAATTTGAGCAATTGCAATTTCTAGCGTAAAATGTTAATATCGCTTAGAAATAAATCATAAATGCAAAATGTTCTATTGGACTTATGAAGAGAACCTTATTGCCGTTCCAGGTATGTGCCACACTTGCCTGTAGGTCCAGTAATCTAGGACTAGATGC
>JABASH010005350.1:0-12269 GCA_019776445.1 Tomocerus maximus | reverse complement strand
AATTCAATAACTCAAAATCAAAGATGGAAATGGAAAATGTTCGCTTGAGAAAAGTTTAAGAAAAATTCCAGCTTTCCGGGCATGCCAACCTCAAGTCTGTTTGTCCAGTAGTCTCGGAGGAGATACACTTTTACTAAAAAGAAAATTAAAGGCAATTATGATAGTCGAAGCATCAAACGGTCGTGTGGGTGTCAAAGCGTACCACATGGGCTTAAAGCTCATGTATAATTTTAACATTTTTACTGACAAAAGTTGTACACTTCTATTTTAGGAGCATCTATTAAATGAACGTTGAATGTTCTTATTATTGTCAGTGTTAGCTTTTAGTTTGAATAACCCTGTACGCCTTATTGAAACAAGTCGTAACGTAACGAATTACGAAGTTCAGTGCGTGTGAACTCTATGGAAAAGACCATTGAGTTCTTCGAATTGCGACAGAAGGTGTCACATGTCTTCCTCGAGGCGCTGGTTTCGACTTGATGACAACTCAACATCAACAAAGTAGGTATTTAAAAACAATGACATTGACAAGAATGACAACTAATATTATAAACCGACAGGCAGCACAGACTACTACTGTTGACTTTTACGTGTGACGGTGTGACTGCTGTGTACTGTGTGTACCACTGTTGACTTAAAGTTGTTCAAGAAAAACGATATCCAGCCAACACAAAAAACGTCAACGGTAAGGGTAAATTAAAACTACAAATTGTAGTGGATTATATTATTAGGTTAATTATAATAATTATTATTATTATTGATTTTATTAGGTTAGTAGTGGACAGTATGCTTACATGCAGCTGATATAAAAAATTTAAAACAATTTAATAATATAATTTTACAAAATTGTTTTCAGTTTCAAAGAAGAAGACCTTGTGTTTATTGTGTATTTCTGACGAGACGATTACACAAAAATGATTTCTCCAACAAGAGTTTCCATTTACGTCGACTTAAATGTCAGAGAACTCTTTGAAAAACATACAGTTGAGGAAACAACAGAAATTCATAAGCGAGTAAACTCAGAAATCGAAAGGAAACGAGAAGAATTACGAATGCTTGTTGGGTAAGTCTTTGTCCTATAGATAATAAATCATTGTAACGGAATATAAGAAAGTTGTGATCCTGGTACCAAAGTACCAATATCTTTTGACCCTTGACTTCTACCTTTCATTGAAGTGTTAAGAAGGCTGTCAGCTTTCGAATGAGCTAAATCGCAACTTTCTAGGATGAACAGGACCAAAGTTAGAGACCGATTTCGATAATCGGTCTCTACCCCCTGACTAGGGAAATTGACCGATTTTGCCCGTTTTCAAATAACGTTACATTTGAATCTAGCAACAAGTATAGAAAGTTATGAACGAATTATCTCTATCCGTTTTTCCAAAATCTTAGACGGACAGACTGTTACTTACGAGTGATGGAATCGCATAAAGTCGAGAAGAATCGCAACTTAATAAATATATCTTTAACTTTAACCTTATTATTAGTTATTATTATGTAATTTATAGATGCTGTAAATAATAATATTATCTATATGTAATTCAATGTATTTGTTTATAAGATTATAGCATATTATGTCAAAGTGAATATTTAGCTTAGATAACGATAACGTCCTAGTATCAGTAACATTTGGAAAAAATGCGAGCTATTAATTTTATGTATAAGTAGAGTCAATTTATTATATTATTTCAGAGAAAGATACCGGGATTTGATAGATGCTGCTGATACTATTGGAACAATGCGTACGAGCTCATCGTCTGTTTTTGATAAGCTTACATCGCTGAGACACAAAATTGGTTCGCTGCCAACCCAATTAAACAGTGCAAAAGGACAGAAAGTCAACGTTTCAAAGTAATATAGAATTAAATTACATGATTCTTAATGTGATGTTTTTAGTGAATTTGAATTACGAAATATGAATGATAATGATAGTTATTAATAGTCTGCCGCTTTAATGTTATCTTCTAGTAAACTAAGTTCTCATGAGTTGGAAACTGCTGCCGAGTTGAAATTATCTTTGGAGACCTCACGACAAATACAGCAGAAGTTGGAAAAAATGCATATCATCGAAGCAACTCATTTGTCTCTTTTGTATACTCAAAAGTTAAGTCCAAAGTTAATGAAATACAAAGTACCTTTCCTTGCATCGTCGTATGAAGAGAATTTGACGAATCCAGCGTTCAACACTGATAATTTGATAATAAATTCTTGCGATGAAGCGTTTGCAAACTTTCAGGTTTCCCCAGAGGTACTCATTTTATGAATATATTTAGTGTTCACTAATTATATGCAGATTTGAAAGGGTTATTTAAGAGCTGATGTGTAATGTAGCTCTTAGTGGAATGCATCGTTTCGAAGCAAATTCTTATGAAATTGTCCTGCGAAAGCGTCATTAGTGGATTATTGTCAAAACGAGTTGAACTTTCTGAAGTGGATCTTATTAGCAACGATCCTATGTTTGTGGAAAATGTAGCATTGACTGTTCACAGCCTTCATTGTATTTTCATCGGTAAGTTTTTATATTATATGTGTGCTTTTCTTCTATAAAGTTTATATAAGTGGTCAGTCGTATTAATTTCCGATATGATTATATAGATCCACAATTATACAATGGTGCTGTAAAAGAAATTCGAAAGCCAAAAGTGTGCATGGATGATTATGGTATGAAATTTCTACCCGAGAGTGTCGAAAGTTTCAGAAATGACATAATACCTGTTGAAGAACCACCAAGAGTGACAAAATTAGTGGAATTAATCCTTCAGTTTTACATTACTCCTTTGCAGTCGATTTTGGAAAATAGTTACAGAGCAAAAGTTTATTTGACAGCACCTTCTTCGTTTAAAGATATGGAAAGTTACAGAAGAACTACTACTGCGACTTTATCGAAATGTGAGGACTTAATGCGAATCGTTCTCGGAACAACCAAAACATTTTGGAGCGAAGTATTTTACCCTGTGTTCAAAGAAAAGAGTCAAGATGTGGCTAGGGTTTCTATATCGTCAATTTTTGCATTTTTAACTGAAGATGCTTTCCCAAGATTTCAAAAGTATGTTTACCTTTAATTTTTAACCGCGCTTAAGTGACGCATTACATCAAAATTATAATTTATTATTGTACCTATTTATTATGAAATTTTAATTGCATAGATTGGACCATCAATTTGATCTCGTTTCATTTCTGTGGAAGCCTTCTTTAATCACAGAAAAGGCCACTCTAAACGGCGATTCCTTGAAATTAAAATGCCTGTCACCCCACGTAGCCGACTTATGTCAGGAGCTAGAATCACAATTCCAAAAGCTAATGGAGGATTTTACAAGTCTAGGAGATCAATTCTTAAAAGAGTATATATCATCGCAAATCGTTGAAGCTTTCGAAACTTTTATTCGGTCTAAACAGTCGGGCCAAACAGATTTATTTTCCGGAAGATTTG
This sequence comes from Tomocerus maximus, assembly GCA_019776445.1. Classification (NCBI taxonomy): domain Eukaryota; kingdom Metazoa; phylum Arthropoda; class Collembola; order Entomobryomorpha; family Tomoceridae; genus Tomocerus; species Tomocerus maximus. The sequence continues at coordinate 8,839 of JABASH010005350.1, read as the reverse complement.
CTTCTGCAATTCAAGACCTCTGCCCTACTTTATGGAAGTTCCTTTCGAAAAATGTAATGCAATATTTATGACAACGCTCTCCTGAGTGGGATAACATTATAATACCAATTATATACTAACTAACGTGACCGATGATGACTACAATGTTAATACTATTTATTATTTCAGGACGGACAAACCCTTCGCCAGTCCTTGTATATTTTAAGTGAAAAATGCTGGACGGATTGGAGTGACTCTTTATTATCAAAGTTTTCTGTCGATTTAGAAAATAAAATTAACAATTTAGACGATGCCAATATTACAATGGTGATGCCTGTTGGCGAATTGTACGTCTCGGAAGGGGAGGACAATTTTAAACCTTCGATTCGAGTTCCGTTACAAATATCCCATGCCTTGCACACTCAGCTATTTTACATCTGTGTCGAATTAGCTCGAATTGGCCCACAATCAGTTCCCAAATCTGTCCGTGAAAATCTTCGCAAAGATGTTGGTCTGAATGTAGTGGCCTGTTATGATAGGTTACTGTCATCTGGACAAGTCGATGTAGTTCCACCACAAGTTGCTTTTCAGTTGATTTTCGACATGAAATTCGTGCAATGGTTTCATCAAAAGTTGGCAGAAGTTGTAGACCCTTTATCCCAGCAGTTGCAAGGAATAGTCGACCCTTTCGATTGGGATATCGTTAGTCCTCGCTTGAAGATAAATTTGAAAAGGTTCTTGTTCGAAACCCACGTAAGTTTACTTTTTATATTGAGTTAGTACAGATATAACAATATCTTGAAGGTAGGAAAAACATTTTCACAGTGATGGATTCCAAATTCCAATTAGATATCTGAAAGTACTTCAAATACTTCAAAAAATAAGAAATATAATTTTTTTAAAATAAACCGTTTAGGAGATTATTGCATTTTTTCAAAATTTTCGCATCGTATCTGTTCTGTTTCACTTTTTCAAAAAAATCATATCTCGAAAAGTTGACCTCGTAAGTCAAATCTGAGAGAACAAACGCAGAAGCAAATGATCGTGAGAGTAAGATCATTTTGTAAAATCCATCCAGCCGTTTACGAGATAGAGCGAGCCCAAGGTCACGATTAGAATATTTTGGAAAAAATGCATCTCCAAAACGGCGCTTTAAAAAAAATATTTTTAAAGTCTTACTTTCATCTATCACATTGAAATACGTCACCGTGAAAATGTTTTCACTACCTTCAAGATACCTTATACCTGTTTGTTATACTCTATTTCATTTTTAATCCCATTATTAGTTCAATTATTTAACAGTACGACGACAGTACTGTTGACACTATATTGTGGAATTTTTTTATGTAGTTGACGCTGGGGTTACTGTTTTCCGAAGAAAGTCACAGTTTCATAGCTCAAAACTTTAAAACTAAGCAAAACCAAGTATTCCCTGAATGTAACCCTACCCTTCCAACGCCACTTCCTTTGCTACCAGTGTAAAACGGTGTAATAAAATATTAGTATATTATATTCTATATTCCTTGGTGTAAAACAAATGTAAATGCATATAAAATCGGTTTACCAAAAATATGTACAGATTTTAGTCAAATCTAGAAAATGAAATGAACCATTTTAAGTGAAAACGTAATTTGTTTTTATTGTATTCGTTATTCTTGTTATATAATGTGCCGAATAATATTGATTCGCAGTTAAAATGGAATAGAAATTGTTTGTTTTTCTTTCGTATCTAATTCAAAAGTCGAAAGCTCAAGTAGACTCTCAAATCATATTAACATTGTTGTATTATATTCTTCAGATTCTCAGCTTAATCAAACTAGTATGAAATGAATAGTATTGTAATGCAAAAACCTACACATCATAACATAACTCTGTGTTAAACAAATTACCTATAAGTTTTTAAAGATATACAATAATCAATACTAGGAGAATTGCACAAAATTTTGAAAAAATCACAGGAAATATCATAGGCATGGTCTGGAAGGGCTATTTCTTTTCTTGATAAACAATGGTTCCTTTTTCAATCATTTCTGGAATTTCAACTGCAAGCCAAGGACCCAACTGGAAAAAAATATTTTAACAATGACAATAGCGGAAACAAATAATATAGAGGACAATGTTTCGTTGCTGAGTTCATTTATTTTCTAGATGACATTTTTGTAAATTATTTTGTTCTGCGCAGTACCAAACCAACTACCAAATAACACTTTCCTAAGTCTCAAGTAAATTAGTAAGTGCATTAAAATGAGTAATACTTTATACTTACCCCTAGAGCCATAGCGTGAGCAATCCCAAATTTCGGTACATTTTTTGCCCACAGCGGTTTAAAATGGTCAGTAAGACATATTTTTCCTCCACGATACATTTTGGCAGTTTTTCCATCAAGTTCAGGTAATGCGATTTCCGGTGCCACCACAGGGTACGTTACTGGAATCTATTCCCCATAAACAATTCATTTTCGTATTGTAGTTTTTAACAATTATAAAACAAACCTCTCCAAATCTATTTTTATTTTATTCAAAACGTCGAGGGTTCGACTTTCGTTAAGGAGTTCGATGTTATTGCTTACGTCAAATTCAACGTCGAATTCATACTTCAGCATATTTTGGACATACCAGCATTTTCCAAACCATCTTGTTCCTTCTTTATTGCTTTCTAGACGAAACCAGTCGTTGTCGGCCGTTTTATTAGTTTCCACATACTATAGAAGAAAATAAAATCTTAATTGTAGACTATTCTGACGACAGAACTTTATAACACTCAAATGAACATGGGTAGCTGAATGCTTAACAACATACCTTACCTTAATAAGTGCTTGGTACTCTTCTTTCAGTCGCTGTATCCATAATTTAGGATCATCTTTAGGACCAGCCTTTGTTTTTAATAGCGGTATTCCGCTTAATGTTTTACGAGTGGCTTCGTCTACCATTTTAAAAGTTACTTATGGACAAGAGAGAATTTTAATTTTAACGATTCGTTACCTCTTATGGTCTAAAAAATCTACTCTGTATGGCAATGCAATTGAAAATATGGTATTGTTTTTATATATATGTTTGACAGCAATTTTTAAGGAACGAGTTATTTAGAAAACTTGATTATTTATTATTGTACTACTGATAAAACTTTCCAATCAGCTGTCTTGCCTGAGATATGGACCATATGTTTAGCTACGCACAAATCTTTTTACAAAATACGCATGAAAAAAGCCTACATATATATAATGTATATTATATTTACTAATGTGGATATAGTCTAATAAATGACCATTAAACTTTAATTATTACGAAGATGGTGTACTAAACTCTAAAGATAATAATAATATTTGATGAAAAATAGAAAGTGTAGTCAAAAGTTATTGGATAAGCTTTGAACGGACGACGGGAAATCTGTTCCGACTTCACCACGAGTGCAAGTGGTCTAGATCTAGATTTATCGCAGTGATAGCAGCGAGTAGATTTATGGAGCGGTGAGTTCGACTTGGAGATTTTGTTTGTCTATGTTGTAATTTTTGTGTGAGACAAGGAAGAAGATCTTTATTCTTCTTCATCCTTCTTCCTACTTCCGAACACTTGTGAATTTTCTATTTTCTGAAATCTCCAACTATTGACAATTCATCCCCGGCATTGGTAAGTTGGAATTGTATTTAATTTAACTGACCGACTTAACTTTTGGTGACTATATTGATGTATTTAATAGTAGTTGATATTTTTGTGTAAAACAATAAGACAACAGGTATAAGGGTGGATAAGGGGAAAGTCGTGTGAATCCGCATTCAAATGTCAAAATGACAATATTTAATATGGCATTGATAAAGTATTAAAAATTCGCATTCTAATATTTTATTTACTAGGCGATTATTAAATACTTTTGAGTTTCATTGTAGGACGGGCTTCGAGCCGGGCTGGTGAGGAGGTGACTGGACACACCCTGCCAAATTTGACCGTTTGGATTTGGACACTGCCGGACGGCATACAGCATACGTGAACGTGAACTGTAATAGTAATGGTGGATATTCCATAAATACTATAAGCTATCCGAAATGTAATCGTAGTAGTAATCCATGACTCTAACTCTAATAACTGCATTTTCCTACTTTACAGATAAAATTTCTCATTAAGTCATATGGTTTGGCTTGGAACATGAGACGGGATTTCTAATTCTAGTAGGCTTGAATGACCTGTACCTGACTGACTTCCAAATTGATTGGATGTACTCTTACCCTGGATGCCTAGAAAGAACAGTAATGCTATTCATTTGTCATTTACTTTCCCATTTATTTTGTTAAAAGACTCATGCTTTACTAATAATAACAATACATAGAAATCTTTCAATAGTAGGCTAGTATATACTATATAGAAGCATCGTATTAAATTTTTACGTATTTCATTCTCACTAGTACAAATGTTAGACGCGAAATGACGTTTCTCTTCACGGGAAAAAGTAATTCGTAATTTTTATGTATCCAAAAAATAGCTGAGATAGAAGTGGACGGTAGAAATATGCATGTTATAATTATTAAAATTGAATTTTATTTCTACAAGGTAAAAAGTTTCGTTTCGATCCGGTTTAAATGCTATTTGACCAGCCGGCCGGTTAAATTGGCCAGTAGCTAAAATGACCAGTAATTTTTCAAGGTTTTGCCATATCAGGATATCTTTTTCAGTGCTCAAGCCAAGTACATAGCTCCATTTTATATTGTAATACAATACCAATAATATAGGTTGATAGAACTTCTAAAAATGTTATTAGTCAGTGTAATGGGATTATGTGATCCTTGGCCTAAATTGATTTTCCTACCCAATTCTATGAACAAATATTTAAAATCAATATTATTGAATTGTAATTGACTTGGAATTTGGGATTGAGAGTTGGCATTGGTAAATTACCAGTAGCCAGTCGTGTAAGTATGATTCAATTTTTATTTTAGATAGCATGTTTTCACTTAGTAGCAGTTCTCCAGTTGCACGTACAACCATAACACAACAGCCCCTGTCAATAATAGTTTGAGTGTATATTAGGTCTCAAAAGTTGACAGAGCTTTAGCATTGCATATTACACGATACGACGTAATACGTAATACAAAATGTGAATGTGCATGTCATACTTTAGGCTTTTTTCTCCCAACTAAAATTATTGTTCTCCTTTATTCTATTGTGTGTGTCATTGTTTTTTCCGATTTGTCATTCTGCATGTTCAACATGGGTGATTTAATTATTCATTCCGTGTGCGTGTGGAGCTAAAAAAACAAAATATGTTTTCGGCATGTTTTCATCAGTCTCCATGAAATATTTATGTTTTGGCCGTAGTCTATAGTCTATGTACTATAAATACTTTTCTGATGTAGTAGATTTATAAAGTTGTAACTATTTAGTTTCATTAGAAAGTTGTTAGGGTTAATAAGTAATCCCCTGTCGTACATAATAAATATAAAGGTAATACCATTGCTACTATAAAACTATAAACTATAAAAAAGTTTACACATACTAAGTTTTACAATAATTCTTTGTAAACTATTGGAGCCTCCCTAAGTTTACGGGTCGTACGGAAACTGGCTTTCAATTGTGCACATTTGATTGATATGACACTTTTATGTGTCCATGTGTATTATTTTTATACGGGGAGAACCTTTATTAATGTTTGATGTTGATAATTGCTTCATATTACATTTATTATTCACTTGTTTAATAATGTTATGTCAACGTCATTCCATGTGCCGATTGGGACAATTCAATGGGTTCAGACACAAATGTGATAATGTAGTATAAAGTTTAATCAGACTCGAGATTAGGATTCTAAGTACAATTCTATACCTACTATATTCTGCTGATTTGGTAAGAGTTTCGCTTCGGTTTACATAGCTAATTTAAATTGTGCAGGTAATTGAAGTATATAAAACTTTATGACCATGAAAATCGCTGAGCAGTAAGAATGTTATAGTATTCACGATGATCAATTGTTTAAAATGGTGAAATCTGTATCGCCACATCGTTTGGCTATCACACATTTTATAGATTGGATTTTGTGTCGATAAAGAATGGTACCGTGTTACTTTGGGAAGCGCTCCTTAAATATGCAATAGTGCTTTCATTATTTTCTTCACTGCGAAGTGTTAGAGTGTGTTAATATTTCACACAAAGAAACTAAATAAAAGTGTTTAGGGTAGGCACAGGCACTAAACTAAAAGGAACATAATAACTGATATACTATACGATATTAAAGTACTTTTGGTACGTTATATCCTCATCGCTTGTGTAATTGGCTATTGGTTTCCTAATTAATTTTTTTCTAATGACAACTTTTCTTTCTTATTGAAATTCCAAGGAAGGAATATCATTATATTATCATGTATAGATAATAGATACTCAAAAATTCATAATGTTTGCTGCAGAATTAGGTGGATGTATAATGTCTCACGTCTCTATGTACTGTAGCAGTAGTACGGAGGACTGTAAAATACTAAGAATCGGTGCAATCGACTTTGGCTATGTACATATAGCGTGTTGTATCATTATCTCCATTATCATTTATTGTTTGGCTGTTTATATTCATTGTATTTTATGTTGACAGTTTGCTGATAGTTGGACATTGAACGTGTACTTTCTTCTGGCTACGTGCATTTAGTCAACCAGCGTTAAGCACGGGACAATTTTCGTTGGTAAATTAATTTAATTTCGACTTTTTAAAATACGAAACAAGATACTTATTTTTTCTTATAATTTTGTTAGTGACACAAGTGAGTGCTTTTCTTGCGTTCATATCACAATGGGTCAACACGTTTCGAGAACAGATTTCGAGTGGACTGACCAAGAAGAACCTCATGCCAGTCGCCGAAAAGAGATCCTTAGTAAGATTTTAATTATAATTTTCTAAATTTGTGTATGAATAACTTACACAGTTTTAATTTTTAACAGAAAAGTATCCCGAAATAAAAGAGCTCTTCGGTTTCGACACGACTTTCAAATGGAAAGTATTGTTTTTAGTTTTTATCCAATTTGCCATGTTACCGATTGTTGTAAATATGAGCTGGGGTCTGCTGTTTCTCATTGCTTACTGCTTCGGAGGTGTGATTAACCACGCTCTCATGTTGGGTAAGGTTTCTTTTCATCCATTACACCTTTACATTATGGGAAAATTTTTAAATGTAATTTTGGTTCCAAATAGCAATACACGAACTGGCTCATAATCTGTCTTATGGTCATGCCCGACCGCTAGCTAATAGAATGCTTGGGTTGTTTGCTAATCTTCCTATTGCAATTCCATTTTCGGTATCTTTCAAGAAATATCATTTGGAGCATCATAGAGTAAGTCAATTTTATAGTGATTTTTAATCTAGTAAATAAATAATCTTTAAATAATTTTTTTTCATTTAGTATCAGGGAGATGAGAAATATGACACCGATATCCCTACCTACCTTGAAGCAAAGTTGTTTTGCAACACTTTGGGAAAACTCTTTTGGGTATTTTTGCAGCCCTTGTTTTATGCATTGAGACCAGTGATCACATACCCAAAACCTCCGAGTAATTTGGAAATCATCAATGTTATAATTCAATTAAGTTTCAATTTTGTGGTGTACTACTACTTTGGCGTGAAAGCCATTGTATATCTATTTGGAGGATCTTTGTTGGCCATGGGACTTCATCCGGTTGCTGGACATTTTATTTCCGAGCATTACATGTTCCGTAAAGTAAGTGCTTGAACTGACTTTTTCAATTCCAGTTAATATATGAATGTGAAAATAGTCATAATAATATTACAAGTTTATTGTAATAACAATTGTTTTTTATGCGACAGGGTTTCGAAACTTATTCCTACTATGGACCGCTCAATTACGTAACCTTCAATGTTGGTTACCACAACGAGCATCACGATTTCCCAGCTGTACCCGGATGCAACCTTCCAAAGGTTTGGGGTTTAATTTTTGCTACTTATTTAAAAAATTTATAAATAGATTTATTTTCTAAATTGAATATTGGTGTTTATATTCTTTTTGAACAGGTTAGAGAAATTGCGAAGGAGTATTACAATGCAATGCCCCATCATGATTCTTGGGTAAAGGTGATTTATGACTTTGTTACTGATCCTGACATTGGCCCTTATGCCAGAATCAAAAGGAAGAATCGTGAAATGGCAACAGAAAAGAAGGCTGCTGAAGTCCATTCCAAAACCAATTAAAAAGAGAGGATAATTATAGATGGCCATAACAGTTTATCGTCTTGTGCCACGCTGAAAACTACTGTTGCAAAAGATGAGCATTTAAGCCGCGTAAAGATGATAATGTATTTAAAACCATGTATTTTGTCACTCGTTAGAAATAGAATATACTCTGTCAACATTATATTATGGTATCAATTAATACAATAATTTATTATAAAATCGTTACCCGTGTGTGACAAAAATTGTTTAGTCAACTGATATATATAATTAAATGATCTGTATTTCTGGACAGTTTTCCAATGCAAGTACAAAGGCTTTGGACTCCTTTTTGACCCTTCTTCCACATCGAGTTCAAAAGTCTTGTAGCATTTACTATATCTACATAAAACCCTGGCAGAATAGTCGTCTCAGAATCTGATAAATCTAATTGTATGGCTAGTAGAAGTTACAAAACGCTTGTCTTCTCAGTAAACATTGTACTTACCATTATATTTCATATTATATATGTATATTTTATGCTTGCCCTGTTCAGCAAGTGTTTCCAGAACCTTGGATGTATATAAGAGTTTAAAAATATTTAGCTACTAACGAATGATATTTTATGTTCAATCAAATAAATTAATATGACCTGATGATTACATTAATAATATTAATATTCATTGAATCAGTTCCATCATTATTTATAGTACAGTAATTTGGATTTTC